>SJXQ01012106.1:228054-261658 GCA_006408695.1 Aepyceros melampus
TCTTATACACATCTCCACACACCTACATCCCAAACACTCCACACAGCCCCATATCCCACATACCCCCACACACCCTCCACATACCACACACCCCACTCATACTGCACATACTCCACACACCCCACACTCCACACACCCCTTACACTGCACACACCCCACACCCTCACAGCCCCCATACCTCCCACATCCCCCACCCCACACAACACTCACGCCTGTACTCATGACCAGAAACTGGGTGATTATTTCTAATTCATTGTTATCTTGTTCATATGCACAACAGTTGCTTAATTTTGGTGGTAATTTTCAGAAAATATTGTCTGTCTCTCTCAGTGAAATAGCCTGTCCAGATGCCCCCTAAAAAAAAATCCTGAATCTGGAAAAAACTCAAACTATCTCGAAAGGAAAATGCTGAGAAATAACTAGAGCTGTCAGTTTTGTTCAACTGTCAGTTCTCCAAAGACTTCAGATGTTAAAAGTGCCAGATGCTATTATCTGTTATTCATGCTCTCATTATGTTCTGGTTTTTACTAAAATCAATATAAACTTCTATTGTACATTAAAGGAATTTCATCACACCCATGCACTCTCTAAACACACATATATGTATGCCACATTTTCTCTTATGTATCTCCAATATAAATTATTATTTTCAAAAGGATGCTATAAATTTTGAAAAAAAATCTGACAAATGATGTTGACATATTTTTTATGGTATGCAGTTTAGGAGTTTATATGATATATAATGCTTCTGTAACAAAATTAAACATTCTTATAATGAGGGTCACCTGTATTTTAATACATATGCTCTCTGCAAGTTTCTAGAGGTAGAATGCTGAGCCAAAAGGGGAAAAAAAAAGGAGGAAGGGAGAGACAATTATTTCATAATGAGATTGCATATCCAACAGTCCATAATTTTTTAAGGAAGTTACAAAATATTTAAAAGGTCATATCCAAAAAAATTATTCTGTTGAAACAGCACCACATTTTACTGTGCTAAGTTAAATACCATATATTCTGCAAGAGTAATTTTGAATGTATTTGAGTCAGTAAGTTAAGCTTTCATAGATGATCATTTCTTTCAGAATCTCTTTTTCCCCTGTCTTCTATAGTGTGCAGATTCAACAAACAACAGCTGATAACCTTTATATGTTCATCTGTAAATGTACATGCCTTCTTAGAGATACTTTGCTAATTTCTATCACAAAGAAAATAATAAAATAGCTCTTTTCTGCTTTATGCCATTTTTGTGAAAAATCTAGCATCTGATCAGAAAAACAAAGTCTGTTCTTTGTCTTTCTTATGAAGTCAGGATCAGTACTAAACTGAGAAGAAGGCCATGAAAATTAGCAATGATCCAACATTGATTTTGGATCAGTTAATAACAATTCCATCCAGTGAGTAAAAGCATTACAAAATATCAATTTAGCAGAAGAGGTCATTCAATATATATTTGTATCCACTTTCAAAAGGCCAAGACGTTTTGTAAATTATAGTGGAGAACACTACCCAAGCTGAATCCAGGCACCTCCAAATGAAATGGATGATAGTGTATCTGGGGGCTTCCCTGGTGGCTCAGTGGTAAAGAATCCACCTGCCAATGCAAGAGATACGAGTTCGATCTCTGGTCCAGGAGGATCCCACGTACCTCGGAGCAACTAAGCTCGTGTGACACGACTACTGAGCCTGTGCTCTGGAGCCCAGGAGCTGTAACTACTGAAGCACCTGTGCACCCAGGGTCTGTGCTCCACAAGCTTCTCTCCACAAGAGAAGCCCCTGCGATGAAAATCCATGCACCGCTCTCCACAACTAGAGAAAAGCCCAGGCAGTAATGAAGACCCAGCACAGCAAACAAATAGCAAATAATATTTTTAAAAAATAGTGTATCCAGTTTAAGGTCTTATAATTAGGAATTGCTTCGCTCTAGTCACATTGTGAAATGAAAAAGGATAACCATCATTCACTTGTTTACTATAGATTTCACAGAAGCAGCATTAAAATAACCCTTCTCCTTGTACCTTAATAGACAGCGATCATCAGGCACCTATTCTCTTTGTTTTTTAGTGGTATATGATTTTCTGCTACTAGTTTCAAACATCAATAATTCAAAATGGAATACTCAGTATTAAAAATAATATGAAAAAAGAAATTAGACCAGATCATGTTTTACTAATTTGCTCTGACGATCCTGTTCCTTGAGGTCATTCACGCATGTTTTCACCACTGTGTGGTCTGGTGTAAAATAATCGATTGAACTGTTGCCCAGGTAATTAATGAAGGAAATTACATTTGCCTTTATAACTGAGATCAAGGCTTAGAATTTTTCTTAGGTTGGGAAAATCCACAGATTTTGTTTTTCCATTGATTTTGAGCATCAACTCAGAATGATTAAAATTGTATTTACCCTTGCAATGTCATGTCCATGCGATTTAAATGAGATTTGCCTTCAATAACTCAAAATTGTTTTCTCATCTTAAATGGATCAATACTTTTGAGATTTAGGAAACAGTTTTTTTTAAAATAGTAGTTAACCTGATCTTAATATTAAATCCAGAAAGTATTACATTTACTGAATATAAGCTTAATGATAAAAGTAAACTAATTATGTGTTTGAGTGAAACCATCATTAGTTGTCTGACAATAATATATCAGATGGTAAATAAGTGATGTGAAAGGATCAATGAGATTTCCTTATGAAATCAGGATCAGTACTAAGCTTAATGATAATCAAATAAGACAGTCCATCGAGAGAGTAAAAACATGAGAAAAAACCAACTTAGCAAAAGAGGTAGTTTAAGGAAAACAGGAAGGGATTGATGTGAGACTAAAAACAGGTGTCCAGAAAAATCAAGCTAAACGCTGCAGAGACATTGTGGACTCAGCCACTATGCATTTAAGCAAATAGTTTAAATCTTATTTGCATATCAGGAAGGACATTTTAATAAGCTAAATTTACTTCTTCATTCTCTATTTAAAAATTTGTGTGATTTATTTTTTGCAGAATTTCTTTTGTTTTACCAGTGCCTACTGTGTACATGGCAACCCACTCCAGTATTCTTGCCTGGAGAACCCAAGGACAGAGGAGCCCGGTGGTCTACAGTATGTGGGGTCACAAAGAGTCAGACATGACTGAAGTGACTTAGCACACTCGCACACTATGTACATAGAGAACTATTTCCATGCTCTCTAGGAAATGTTTAGTATACTGTAAAACTTGAAATATATTGAAGTTAATATTTTAAAATATTAACTTATTTACATGGCTCAAGAAATTCCTCTGTAGTGTTATCTGCCAACATGTGAACTTTTAAAAATTGTGCCTTCGAGTTATAATTTCTCATTCTTTACCAAGGATAAAGGTCCATGGCAGTCCAGGTGTACGTTTATTATTTTCTTTATTTTGTGTACAAATCCAGTGAAGGATGTCATCTAAGTCTTTAAGCCAAAACTCAGATTTGACCCCAATGACCTCAAATACAATTGTTTTTCCAGGGTTTCCTAATATCTTGTGTGCTTCTATATTTTCTTTTCCAGAAAGACCCAGTGAGCTCTCTAGAAAATTTAGAGGAAAAGAAGTTCTCTGGAGAGGCCTCCATACCAAGCCCTAAACCCAAGCTCCACACCAGAGATCTCAAGAAAGAACTCATCACGTGAGTGACCTGTGGTTCTAGAATGGAGACTCCTGATCAAAGCTTTGAGTAATAACACCTTGGCTTATGGAGCTGACTTGGCACTGTTTTAGGGCAATTTTGACTGACTGATAGTTAAATACGCTATGTGTACCTAGACTTCTACTCAGAACTAAGAGGATTATGAAAAAAGTGCATGATTTGATCTCGTGCTAAGGGAATTAAAAGTCAAACTGAAAAACAAAATATGTAAAACAATTAGAAATGTTTATGTTCTGATCAGAGATCTTAATCTGACATTCCCTGACCTCAGAGGAGCCAAGTTAGGGCTAGAGATAGTCTATGTGAGTGTTAGTCACTCAGCTGTATCTGACATTTTGTGACCCCAAGGACTGTAGCCCATCAGGCTCCTCTGTCCATGGAATTCTCCAGGCCAGAATATTAGAGTGGGTTACCATTCCTTCTTCAAGGGATCTTCCCAACTCAAGGATCGAACCTAGGTCTCCTGCAATGCATGCAGATTCTTTACCGTCCAAGCCACCAGGGAAGCCCAGAAACTTAAGACTTCCTGCAGAATGTTATTTGGGAAGGGAGTTCATGGGTTTTGTTGCATTCTCAAGGAGTGCTGTGACTCAGGAGAGTTGAAAGACCCAGGCAGGTAGTACTGGTCAAGTTGCAGTGGGTTGTTCATCAGGAAGGGTTGCTTGGACCAGGAGGCCCTGTGCTGAGCCCCAGGACCAGGCGGCCTAAAGAGAGACAGTCAGAAGGCGGGACCAGGACAAGGGGCCTGAGAAGATGGCCTGGTTGCAAGTTTTCCATGAACAGACCACATGTTTGAGCAGAAATATGAGCTAGTACTGGGCTATTTGGGGAAGAGCAGTGTGCAGAGTTCTGCTGAGGCTGATGCATGTGAGGGGTCAGAAAGATCTTCTAAAATGTTAACTAGAGATGCAGATGTGAGATGTGGCCTGGGAGACGATGTCTCTGGGGAAGACATATAGAAGAAAGGGGACAGAGTGCTCATCCCAGAATTTGAGAGCACGCATGCTACTGGGACCTGAGAGGGTCAGAGACGCCCCCAAAGAATACAGACCTGGGGACAAGGCGGAAAGTGATGGTCATGGGAGCTGAGAGCTCAGAAAATTCCCACCTGGGCCTTTGGTGGTTTCAAATGCCACAGGAAGTTCAGCGAAGTCAAAGCAGAAAAGGCAGAATGCCCAAGCATCAGGTTCCTGTACAAGAATAGTGTTTCCTGATGCCTGAGCGTCCCTGAGCACTGTACCCTCTGGGAGGTGACCTGGGCAGCCAGGTACTTACGTCCTCATGGCCTGCTAGTCAAGTTTCTAAAATTTTTGTGTGGATTTTGTTTCTGCACATTATCTCAAAGATCCTCAAAAATGGCCAATGTTTATCCTTTGAAGGCAGATTTTGGAAATTTCCATAGTTGTTTCAAACTAAATGTAGTGTGAAAAACTGATGATTAACTGCATCACCATGTTGGACAGAAAAATGAAGTGCGATTCTTTTGTCATGGGCCCTTCTCATTGGTGCAAAGAGAAAGGGCTCCGAAAATGCGGTGAACGATTTTCAGAATGTAGTCATGAATTCCTAGGACATTAACTCCTTAGAGGCCTTGTGGTTTTCCTCTTTTTTCAGGACAGGTGAGCACTGGGGTGGGTACACGTACTCCCACAAACCTGTGTCACATACAGGTTCTGTAAACAACTCACCCAGTCCTTATCATACTTTATGTTCCTAACCGGTAAATGTACCTTAATTGCTTACCAGAAACTGTTCGGCTAGAGTAGACTTTTCAATGCTATGGGATCAACATAAATTCATTTAGATTTTGAGCGCCACTTACTGAGGGAACTAGCTGATTTCCTTTCTCTAAACTGTGACGCTTTCCTTTGCAAATCTTCCCAGAACGTATCACCCAACTGGCACATGTTACTGTGTAAGATTTCTCATCGAAGATCTGTAAATTAGCCCAGCCATCAGAGCCCAACGCATCAATTTTTCCTACTATGTCACTCCTTCAGCCTTTGCTTTATTGCTTGACCTCTTTAAAGCACAAAGCTTCAACAAAATAATTAGCCACTATTTAAACGCACACTTTATCATTATACTTCCTAAATGCACGCTTTATCACTATACTTTCTAAGTAATTTATCACTGTCTGGTTTAAAAATCATTGGCACTTCTTTGCCTCTCTTGGCAGTATTAATAAGGATGATTTAAAAACCAGAAATAAAATTTAAAGTGAAATAAAATGAACGCAATGCTGTTTTGGCACACCAGGTGGCGATGTATTTCCAAAGTGGGAATTCCTCGGCTGTTATAAGCCATCCCTCTTGCTCTGAATATTCCAGCTGCACAAAGATCAGAAAAGACTCTTTCTCCGTTGAGCGGGCGAATGGCACTTGCGGGATAACTCAGCTCAGATGTGAATTGTCGTTCTCTTTTTTTTCTTTGCATATATTTGTAGTTTTAAATTTTCCTTCCTATGTTCTAAGAAGGTGATGGGCAGAGAGCTGGCTGGCTTAGCTCAGATCAAGCTCTGAAAATCAGGCGTCTCCCGAGAGATGGAGGTGTTCTACCTTTATGGTTTCTTTGGAATATCTGAGAACGATTGGAAAGTAGTTTGCAGGAAAAATATACTGAGAAGGTGACATTTCCGAAATCTTGAAAGTCATGAGACTGTCCCCAGATACTCTCTAAAGGGATAGAGTCTGATTCCACACCTCTCCGTAAGACAGGGTCCCCAGAACATCAGAAGGCATGACTGACATAGCTGATGCTTCCTCTTATTGTCGGCACCGTCATAAAGGCCACTGAGTGGGTGGGGGTCAATCTGCTCACCCCAGCAACATTTTAGCAATGTCAGAGATAAATAAATGGCTGAGAAACCAAGGTATAGCTGTTAACTATGGGAGTAAACCTGTTCAGAATAACTATCCTCTTTCATTATTTTTAAACCACACATAAGATACACAGAATGTGACCAGCTTCTCAGATGAATGAAGTGCCTGGGACAGACTCTGGGCAGGTGGGTGGGAGAGACTACTGCTTAGGTTGTTGATTCGTGAGTGTCTTTGGTTGGTTCAAACGTTAGGATGAAACTGATCACAAGCTTTATTAACTAAACCTCTTAACTATTTCTGTACTGTCAGCAGCTTTCCCATCTGAAATGTCAATTTACATGTCAGCCATAGGTAGTATTTTCAAAGATCTTTTTCAGGTGATTTCTAACATGTTTATGAAGCTACTACGTTATCTTTCTCTTTAAAAATTTACAAAACTTTCTGAAATCTGTGATGTAGTTGGTACCAGTATTCCACTATCATGATAAAGCATGGGTTTATAATTATTATTTTTTAACTCATATTTTCAAAGAAATAGAATAGCATTGACTGTTGACTCTCACCCATCACCAGAACACACATTTTAGCATCACTTTCTGGCATCATTCTGAATCAGAGAACTGATACAAGTCTGGAAACTCATAATTTAGGACCATAAGTTTCTCTTGGGCTTTCCAGGTGGCTCAGTGGTGAACAATCCACATGCCAATGCCGGAAACACGTGTTTGATGCCTGGATTGGGAAGATCCCCTGGAGGAGGAAATGACAACTCACTCCAGTATGCTTGGCTGGAGAATTCCATGGACAGAAGAGTCTGGTGGGCTACAGTCCATGGGGTCACAAAAAGTCGAACATGACTGAGCAGCTAAGCCCATGCAAGCTTCTTCTTAGCGAGTTTGCAGGTCCTTATATAGCTACATCCTTAGTTCCTTTAGCTTCTGGACATCTCACATGTGTTGCTGCTGCTGCTGCTGCTGAGTCGTTTCAGCCATGTCTGACTCTGTGCATCCCCATAGACGGCAGCCCACCAGGCTCCCCCGTCCCTGGGATTCTCTAGGCTAGAACACTGGAGTGGGTTGCCATTGCCTTTAACTTGTCTTAAAAGAGAAGCTACCACATTCATAACCAGTCAGGCAGAGCCAATGCCCCCATGAATGCACCTAATCCTGATTCTATGTTTTTATTGACCCAGCTGTCCGACCCCAGGATGCGATGGGAGTGGCCACGTCACAGGCAACTACGCATCTCACCGCAGGTAGCTCACCGCCTGCTGGGTCAGGCTCCATCATCCCACCCTCTTCAAGGACTTGTCCTCACCCCTTCTAGAAAGACATTCTCTCCATCGGAAATTGGAGGCTGAGTTAGTTGGGTGTTTGGCTCATTTTGTTTTTCAGAAATAAAGCTAACTTAAATCTTCAGTCTTTCTACTTATGTTGTAAAGAAATTATACTTTTAAGATAAAAAATGATTTTCTGATCCTGTGGTGCAGGCTACAACCCGGAAGCTAGGGTTCACTTCAGGCTGTGGTCCCATTTAGCTTTACATGAAACCTAGGTAGGAAAGCAGTGACTGGGCTGACTCTTCACGCTGTGGGGACTTCCTCCCTGGGGCAGGCGGCTGGTGCAGGAGTAAAGAGACAGCGGAGCAGACAGTGGGAGCTCGGGCCTTCCACCCTCCTGCATCACTTGTGGTTCGCTGTCCCTCTGGCTGTGGCTTTAACCCTGAGCACCATCCCTCAGGATTCAGAGGGTTCTCTGGGTCGGTCATCACTAGGGTCTGGGTGTCCCTGGGTAAAGCCTCTGGCTTGGTAGATAGCAAACCGCAGTCTATGAGAAGTATTCCAGGTGTCCAGAGCCTGATCCAGCTAACCCGGGGTCAGACCTGGTTTTTTTTCCCAGATCCCTGTCCATGGGTTGAACATGAGTTTGTTCAGAAGCTGAGGCTGCCCCCTGGTCAGGCCTGCGTGTGGCAGCGTGTCTCTGTTTTTGCCTCTCTCCTCCCTCTTCAGTGTTTCTGGATGTCCCCTGGCGGATAAGACTCTGAAATCCCTCATGGCAGCCAACTCTCAGGAGCTCAAGTGAGTGTGGACCCAGCCTCCGCACCTGTGTCTGGCCAGGGTGGTCCTAACCAGGGGCAGATGGCACCTCAGTAAACCACAGCCACATACCTTCTCACCAAAAGTCCACAACTAAAACCAAGTCCCTGAAATTTAGTTTAGTTCATTTACTGGCCTTGGAAATGTACTGGCCTTGAGCAAAAGATGAGAACTTTGCATGATGTTGACAGGCGCCCAGTGGTAAGCTGTGCGTCAAATCTCAGGTTATTCCAAAATAAGGTTTAAAAAGAAGAAAAAGAGTGGAGGATAACAACAGATACGGTTTCTCCCAAGCACTGGGCAGTAGTTACATATCAGCATTTCCTTTTATTATTATTATTTTTTTAATATAAATTTATTTATTTTAATTGGAGGCTAATTACTTTACAATATTGTATTGGTTTTGCCATACATCAACATGAATGGATTCTTAGCCAAAACCAGTTGTATTTAAGCAAAAAGAGCCCCCAAAATTGGCTCATCCTGTTTTTGAATACCTAGCTCTGTGCTGTATCGTGGGACCCACCCCCGCCACGCCAACAGGGCCCAGCTCTGCTTTCATTTTTCCAGGTGTCCTACCCCAGGCTGCGACGGTTCAGGGCACGTGACCGGAACTATGCCTCCCATCGCAGGTAGGACAGACCCCTGCCCCCAAGATGGAGATCAGAGGGGCGGCAGCATACTATGAAATCACACACTTCTCTCTTGCTCTTTTTTGGGTCCCTGCTTCAGCCTGTCCGGCTGCCCTCGTGCCAGGAAAGGTGGTGTCAAGGTGACTCCTACAAAGGACGAAAAAGAAGACCCTGAACTCAAGTAAGCGACCCGGCTTCAGGGCAGAAGCCTAATGAGGGTCAGTGGGCAGGACTCGGGATCCAGGCTGGGAGGTGGCTGGGGACCCAGCATCACGAGTGCTGGGCAGCACAGACAAGAGCGATCAGGGGCTGGAGGAAGGTCCCCGTGCTCGCTCAGTTCTCGGATGCTGCAGAAGAAGTGGGGGTTTCTTTTTTCAGTTTGTTTCAAAAGGAAGCCCCCTGGGGATGTGCTCTAGTCAACATGGTTGCACCTCCCTTGGAACTTCCATTCTGCCCAAGACACAATTTTATCTAAATTGAATTCCCTCCTCTGAGAAATATGCCTCAAGCCTTGGGTGATGGGCTTCCCAGGTAGCCTTAGTGGTAAAGAACCCACCTGCCAATGCAGGAGACTTAAAAGATGTGAGTTCCGTCCTTGGGTCAGAAAGATCCCCTGGAGGAGAGCATGGCAATGCACTCCAGTATTCTCACCTGAGAATCCCATGGGCAGAGGGGCCTGGTGGGCTACAGTCCATAGGGTCAAGAAGAATTGGACAGGACTGAAGGGAGTTGGCACAATGACATGATAAAGTGGGATGACAGCTCTCTCCTCCGGATGAGGCGCGACAGTTGCTTAGCTCAGAGCCATTGTCACTGCTGGGACCCATTGTCTCCCTGGTTGAAGGTAGACAGCCTCTACCAGACAACTGGTAAACCCTGTCATCGCCCTCAGTTGATTCCTGTGTGATTTGAACTCACCATTGCCGCCTCGATTTGGTCACAGTGCCTCACCTGGGTTATCTCATCTCCCCCAGCAGCTAATGACTGTGCTGTGTCTCTCTAGTGCCCTGTGATTGGGTGTGATGGCCAAGGTCATATATCAGGTAAATACACGTCCCACCGCACAGCGTCTGGATGTCCCCTGGCTGCCAAGAGACAGAAGGAGAACCCACTCAATGGGGCACCCCTCTCCTGGAAACTGAACAAGCAGGAGCTTCCCCACTGCCCCCTGCCAGGCTGCAACGGGCTGGGCCACGTCAACAACGTGTTTGTCACCCACAGGAGGTGAGCTTTGCTGTCTGTCATGTGGTTGCTATGATTGGTTGTCACCTGCTGGGTGGCAGGGAGAGACCCCCAAGGTCAGGAATGTTCAAGCAACGAGCACCTTAGATTTCAAGCAATAAGTCTTGCCAGAGAGATGTTAGACCAGTTTGAGAGATGGGAAATGTTCTTTTCTCTATTTCTGAAATTCACTGCTCGACTTTCAGATACTTTCAAAACTGTGCTTGTATCTTTTGTCCTAAAATCTTGCTCATGCCACTGTTTTTTGGATGATTTTGTCTTTCAAGAGTTTGTTTTATGTCTGGGTGGTGACAACGACTCTCTGATGTTGTATGGTTGTGAAGCTTTACTCATTGATGTCATTCCCTTCTGCTCACGAACTGGCTCCATTTCAGACCAAATGGTAGATAGTTTGCAGCTGGGAAGCTGTGACTCATCCCCAGCAGCCAGAAAGAAAAGGACACAGCCACTGATAAGTACACAGAGGGTGAGAGAGGTTTAGAAAAGCCTTTCTAGCTTCCCAAGTACTCAGCTCCTTCTTCACTCAGTGGTATGTACTTCACCCGACCCATGGCCGGAAGCACTGATCCTAGCCCAGGTGTTGTCCTCATTCCACCTCAAGGAGAGGACCTGGAGGGTTCTTGCATGCTTCTCCAGGCACTGGGCCCTTCCCATCGTGGGGCTGTGGTTCATGATGCAGATTTAAGATCTAATGAAGCACGAGGGAGTCCTGACACTCTGCTCATGGGCAGGATGCAAACACAGCAAAGCTGATTCCATTCCCAGGTGCATGTCTGTATGTCGGAAATGTTCTCTTCTCCGAGAGTCACACTTGCTTGTAGAGGAACCTGGACTCTCATCCTTTAACATTTATTATTTACTGATTTACTTGGCTGATTTATTTAGTTGCAACATACAGGATCTTTAGTGGCGGCCTTCGGGACCTAGTTCCCTGACCAGGGATTGAACCTGAGCCCTCTGTATTGGGAGTGTGGCGTCTTAGCCACTGGACCACCAGGGATGTGCCCCTGAACTCTTCCAGTGGTTTCTTTTCTGATGGTTCTCAGCTGCCTGATCACGTTCACAGCAGCACACATTGTTTTCTGTGGGGTCCGCACTGTCATCTCCTATTTAGGGAGGACAGTCACAAATCAGGTGAGCCCAGTGGCACACGGGCTCTGCAGCGGCCATGCTTCCTTATCACACAGCCTGTAATATCCATGTTGACATCAATAATGAAACGTCAATGCTGGACAGTGGCGAGCACATCCCTCAGTTAGAATTCTCTGTAAACTCCCAGGTAGTCTTACATGGTAACACCAAGGCCTGATGAGGATGCAGGGATCCTCAGGGCTGTGGATGGAGGAGGAGAAGCTCGAAAAACTGTGTCAGGAAGCTGATGTATCAGGTGTAATGGGGCAGGTGAGCGAAGGTGCCCTGCCATCCAGCTGCCGGCTCAGCTCCAGAGACACTCCTGAACCCAGAGTCGGAGACAGACGTGTGCCAGGAGGTCTGCTCCCCTGACTCCAGGGCGGGGCCCACATGCCCCCCACCTGTCCCCAACCCGCCCCCCACCACGGTCCCTGAAGCACAGGAAACAGCAGTGGTTCCACATGTGGGGCTTCTGATCCATGTGGGCCTGAAGGCTCCTCAAGGACTGGAGCAGGTACTGAGTGACACAGCGCTGAGGGACACGTGTGTTGTGATTTTGTTTCCACCAAGTGAAAAAACATGTAGCAAAATCCCATTTTTAAAGAGTCAGGTAATTACTCCTCTATAGTTGGAGTCAGTGGCTGTCTCTGGGGGCCAGGAGACAGCTCTTGCTAGGGGCTGGTGAGGCTTGAAAGCGTGTTCTGTGTTTGCAGGTAAGCGCATGGTAAACCCCTCAAGGCTGTTCTTTCAACTGCAGATACGCATTGTGTGTATCTATGTACAGACCATTTATTTCATAACGTGAAAAAGGAAATTAGGAGCTCAAAAAGTATAGGCTGCAATATTAATGCAGAGATATTATTTTATAGAAGAGAAACAATTAAGAGTTTAGACAAATGAATAATTCAGATTGCACTGCTTTTCAGTATTGCTACTCAAAGAGCCTGAATGTCACCTGGGGAAATTCTCTTTGAGGTGGAATGCTTTTCTTTTACGCTGTATGGGAGTTCATACAAGTAATATAATAAAATGCCTAGCTTATTGCCTGGCACATAATAAGTGTTTGACACAGACTATTTCCTTTCCCTTTTGTACAGTTGTATTAATATATGTGCATATATGCAATAATTTATTACAATAGGAATGACTTGTGCTGGGATCACACTACTGACCTATGATACACCTTTATCTGTCCTATTCTCACCACTAACATCCTGACGTGGTTCGACTGTCTTTCCCATCTCTGCCAAAGGCCAGCTGCTATCCAGGTTGCTCTGTCCTGGCAGAGAGGCTGTTCCAACTAAGTTCCGCACACTGTTTATTCCTTTAAATCCTCACAAACACCATGAGCTACAGGCACTATGGTTGCCTCCATTGACAGACAAATCCTTGTGCAGGGAAGTTCAAGAATTGCCCCCGTGCACAGCTCACAGCATCAGGACACAAAGCTCCTCTCCTAAGCTAGGTACCAGCCCACCCCTGGTGTTTCCTGGCTCCTTCCAACCACCAGGCAAACACTCCTGCAGATTCCTCTTGGGCATCCTCTAAGGCACGGTCTGTAACTTTTCCCATTTAAGGTTCAGCAAAACCAGAACAGTTATGAAGCTTGCCTGGAGGACAGTTACCTGTGCATGACGTCAGTGTTGTGTTTGTTGTTTTTGTTTTGTCACTAAGTCATGTCTGACCCTTTGCAACCCATGGACTGCCACATGCCAGACTTCCTTGTCCTTCACTATCTCCCGGAGTTTGCTCAGACTCATGTCCATTGGGTCAGTGATGCCATCCAACGGTTTCACTCTTTGCCGCCCCCTTCTCCTCCTGCCTTCAATCTCCCAGCATCAGGATTACATGATAAGTACTTTACAACCTTGCTTTGCGTCTTCATGTTACAAACCTCCACTTTGAAACAATGGCAACTGAGGTGATGAATGGTGTTGTATTAAATACACAAACAAACACACACACTAATGGATGTTCAAAGCTGAAAACCAGAAGTCCTGGGAGTAAATATAACTCGTTTATTACTAGATGTAACTGTTATTTTATTGAAGATTATAAATATATTATACAGGGACATCCCTCACACAAATGTGTCACCTGCAATTTCATTATAACAGAGCAGACAAAGATATAGTTTAAAATTGCCTTCCTGTACTTTTATAGCACTGTGAATTTGGTCCAAGCCATATAAAGCACATCTTTCCTGCCTTTATAACACATTGCCCAGACCCTGAAGGTGACGCCCGGCCAACCTCCCCTTTCTCTGAGCAGCAGAACTGAGCCTTGTGGAGGACCTGGCCTCCTCAAAAGAAAAAGGAACTTTAAAAATATTTTCAAGCCCCAGTTTTCTTAAATTTAGGACTTGTTTCATATCCTTGGAGATACAAAATACCCAGTGGCATTTTTAAAAATTTTATTGGCCCAGCCACAAGCATGTGGGATCTTAGTTCCTCCACCAGGATGGAACCCGTGCCCTGCGTTGCAAGCTCGGACTCTTAACCCCTGGCCCACCGCAGAAGCCCCCGGTGGCATTTTTAGGCTGGAATCTCGCATCTGTCAGGAACTCTACTAGATGTCAGCCCTGTGGTGGTGGGGCTTCACTGACCATCCACACAACCACTCCTCTCACCCTGTGTTGTCTGGATAACCCAGACCTTCAAGGGGAGAGTCAGAGAACTCTCTGGAGATGTTAACATCCATCTTGTTACCAGCCTCCCGAGGTCACTTTTAAAGTCCCGTTTCCCAACTAGACAGTAATCCTGTTTGTGACCCTTCTCTCAGAACACAATAGGTGACATAAAACAAGACAGACTGGCAAAAACTTCCCAGAAAAAGAAAGATAATGCAGCGTATAGAGGCCACTCTCTTTTTTTCTCACATCTTCTTTTTTTTATTGGAGGATAATTGCTTTATAATATTGTGCCAGTTGAGGCCACTGTTTACGTGAGCAGTTTCCAAAACAGAATATCAGGGTCACAGTTCAGTTTCTGCTTTTCCATTATTTTATTTCCCTGTGTAAAATATTTCATAATTTATCAAGTCTTGGAAAACCACACAGCCTTCCTTTTACATGTAGTATTACATATTTAGTATTGTTTTATTTCATATCATCTTAATATAGAATAATTTTAAATTCTTCAAAAAAATGCATGCACTCTACAAGCGTTTACTAAGGGTTTTGCTTCAGAAATATCCTCTTTCATTCTACCAAATGTCCTAATCTTTGGATGGAAAATGATTGTCTCATGAATAATTAGTAACCAAATTTCTGTGGAAAAAAATATTTTCAGTGGTTGATTATTATAATTTTTTAATTTTATTTCAAAATTGTTGATCCAAAAATATAACAAATGACAAAAAATTAGTGGCTGCTTAGAACAAAAAATCATCTCATCATGTCCAACAGAAAACATGTTTTGTTCAATGTTGTCATTATCATTTTGGTGCAATTTAAATAAAACAGATGAAAGAAGCAGGCCTGAATGGAACAGTGTTGTAGGAAAGATATACAAACAGTCTACAAGACTGTGCATTGTGAGTAATGAGGGCTCCTAAATGTGCCTGCAGCCCCTCCTTTTATTTTCCTGTCAGGTACCTGGCTCAGTGGTAAAGAACCTGCCTGCCAAGGCAGGAGACGTGGGTTCGATCCCTGGGTTGGGAAGATCTCCTGGAGAAGGGAACAGCTATCCACTCCAGTACTCTTGCCTGGAGAATCCCATGGACAGAGGAGCCAGGCAGGCACAGTCCACATGGTTGAAAAGAGTTGGACACGACTGAGCAACTAAACAACAACAAAGAGATTTTTTAATAAAAAATGATATTCTAAAAAGTTACAGAATAGCTGCTTCACTTTTCTGTACAGCAGAAACTAATACAGAATTGTAAAACAGCTATACTCCAACAAAACAATTTTTTTTAAGAAAAATTAAAGAGTAAATTTGAAACTTTCACTTACCCAAACTGAATTTGCCATCATGGGGTAGAATAATTATTTTGAGCTTGTATTATTTTGAGTCATTCTGTAAAGATCTGATGAAAGTGTGTATAGAGACAGAAAGAACTAGATTTATTATCCATGGCATTTTGACTAATTTGGAGCAAATCTTATTCAAACTATATAGGTACAATTTTACATTTTCAGAAAATAAAGTAATTACTGCTAAAAGAAAAAAATGACACAAAAATACGAAATAGTGATGTTTTCTAAAAATTAAATGATAATGATCTACAGTAGCTATTTGTATTTTGATTTAAGAAAAAATACAAAACATTTACATTACTCGTGTGCTTCCCTGGTAGCTCAGCTGGTAAAGAATTCGCCTGCAAAGCAGGAGTCCCCAGCTGATTCCTGGGTCGGGAAGATCTGCCTGAGAAGGGATGGGCTACCCACTCCAGTACTCTTGGGCTTCCCTTATGACTCAGCTGGTAAAGATTCCGCCTGCAATGTGGAAGACCTGGGTTCGATTCCTGGGTTGGGAAGATCTCCTGGAGAAGCAAACAGCTACCCTTTCCCGTATTCTGGCCTGGAGAATTCCACAGACAGTATAGTCCATGGGGTTTCAAAGAGTTGAACGTGGACTGAGCAACTTTCACTTTCACTGCTTTTGTTTTAGGAGATATTGTTACTTTCTGCACAGAGGCTGCAGATTATAATGTAATGAATAGGCAGGCAAAGACTTAAAGAGTATGTAGTGAATACAAAATTTTAATTTTTCTAAGAAATAGTACAGGTTTCACCCACCAGTGTAATTTTCACTTTCACGCTTGTCTGGATGTCCTCTCAATGCACAAGCCATCAAGAAGGGCAAGGTCTCTGAAGAACTAATGACCATCAAGGTCAAAGCATCTGGAGGTAGGAGGATGGGGCGGGGCCATGACCCCCAAAGTTTGGCCCCCAAAGCGGCCCACATCCAAACCCTGCTCCATGCTGGAAGTGATATTTGAACAAGCAAGAAAGACTCTTTCCTGAAATTTGAACTAAGTTGTAACTTTCTCTAAAAAACAATGTCTTGTTTTTTTTCCTTATTATTTAATAAGGAGTTCCAACAGAGAAAATCGGGCAATGATGCTGGAAGAATTAGGGTACACTGGTTGAACTTTTGTCCTTCAATCTTAAAATGACAGTTTTTGTACAAGCCTGCATGTGTGTGTGTTCCTGGTATGAGCCCTCCATGAAATTTCAAGGTCTGAGCACCCATGTTTGAATCCTTCCTTACCTTTTGTCCTACACCCAGAATGATATTTTTATGGTGAATCCAGATGGTTTAATTCAGCATCTCTGTCTCTATTTCCCTGCATGTTCTCCCAGGGTCGACCCCCGACATAGTGGCTAAGCCATCCTCCCCACTGGAATCTTCTCATGTCCTTCTGATTTCTGTGTACTTTTCTTGAGTTCTCATCAGTGTTTTCTCAGGCATGTGTTCTTCTCTTACAAGATCATCCTAACGCATCTGGGGAACAGAGGCGAAATCATTACTTGGCTTTATCGATTTTAGTCAATGACATCTTTGGCACTCAGTTCTACATGAGTCTGAAAGCATTGCTCCATCTTTTAAATCCATGCGTGACTCTTAGAAACAGTGACTTGTTTCCAGGTTGTGCTTCCATGCACAATATGCCTTGTGCAGTTCGCACATCCTCCTGTTCTAGGTGTGTAACATTTGCCCCAGATGCGGGCCTAGGAGTAAAGTTGCTGGGCCGTGGAGCCTGCGAGGCCCAGCTTCAGTGGCTGATGCACTGCTGTTCCAGAGCAGTGACCCAGGAGGATACCAGAGCCGGCACCTCTCACACAAGCTGTCGATTCCCACCCAGCCTGCTTCCAGGCATTGATCTTACTAAATCTAAACGTTGGTGATCGCACTTATCCTGCTGAATTGTCATCTTCTGGTTTAGAGTCATCATTCTGGACTGTTGAGATGACCTTGAATCCTGCTTCTGGCATCTGAATATCAGCCACGATTCCTAACTTTTAAAATCTTTAAAATGCACTTATATTCCTCCGATGACGGGAAGATAACCCCATTCATTGAGAACCTGTTGTCCGTTCAGCACTTTATGTTTTTTGTGTTAATTCTCACAGCATTTTATTGAAGCATGAGGAGGTGAAGTGACTCAACTCCAACAACAAGAGTTAGGCAGTGTTCAGACTCCAAAGCCACACTGCCCCAGACCACATTTGCTTCTGATTAAAGTCCACAAAGAAGTCAAGCTGTGGGTCCCTGGGCTCGAACCCACCTGCCAGGACGTGCTCCCCCTCTGCCTCTGATAGTGGCTCAGAAGGTCCCTACATCTGGTCGCTAATCAGCACAGTCCAGGTGCTCCTGTCCTGGTAACATTGTGCACAACAGAGTCACAGGCCTCGGATCTCAGGTCAGCCCTGCCCCTTCCCTTGGCCCCAGCCAGGTGATGTGGTCGTGTCGGTGGTCAGTGAGCCTCCTTTAGCCCTGTGAGGCTCTGGCCTTCATGGGGGAAGGGATGATGACACCTGCCCCACAGGGTCCAGCCAAGTTCCAATGAGACCTTACTTGTGAATCCATCTGGCAGCAGACCTGGAATACAGCAGAGCTACATTGAATCCTGGGGCAGTTCTTACCAAGGGAGTCTATCCTGCAGCTCTTTGAACCCACTTTCTTAGAATCTTGAACATGGATTTGGGTAAAAATTCAACATTTCAAGTTAAAAAGTCTACTTTCACTTGTTGTTGTTCATTCGCCAAGTCATGTCCGACTCTTCGCAACCCCATGGACTGCAGTATACCAGGCTTCCCTGTCCCCCACCATCTCCTGGAGTTTGCCCAAGTTCATGTCATTGCATTGGTGATGCCATCCAACCAAGTCATCCTCTGTCGCCCTCTCCTTTTGCCTTCAATCTTTCCCAGCATCAGGGTCTTTTCCAATGAGTTGGCTCTTCGCATCAGGTGGCCAAAGTATTGAAGCTTCAGCTTCAACATCAGTCCTTCCGATGAGTATTCAGGGTTGACTGCCTTTAAGATTGACTGGTTTGATCTCCTTGTGGTCCAAGGGACTCTCAAGAGTCTTTTCTAGCACCACAGTTCAAAAGCATCAATTCTTTGGCGCTCTGCCTTCTTTACGGTCCAGCTCTCACTTAGCAAACCACAAATTAAACATAAATGGACTCAGATTTGTCAGTCTTCTTTTTTCACTTTGAACTGAAAAAAATCTGCCTTTTTACAGGTATAGAGAGTGATGAAGAAATTAGGCATTTGGATGAAGAAATAAAGGAACTCAACGAGTCCAACCTTAAAATTGAAGCCGATATGATGAAACTCCAGACACAGGTAAAAAGAAAGAATGAGGGAAGGGGGTAAGGATGGGACAAGACCCACCTGGTGCCCTGTCCTTCTGGAATCTGCTTCCACGTTCCCAAGTTTTCTCCCTTTCAGATTACGTCCATGGAGAGCAACTTAAAGACCATCGAGGAGGAGAACAAGCTGATAGAACAGAACAACGAGAGCCTGCTGAAGGAGCTGGCGGGGCTCAGCCAGGCCCTCATCTCCAGCCTTGCTGACATCCAGCTCCCACAGATGGTCAGTCTGAGGCCACGGCAATCTCCCCGTGCCCCCAGGCTCCCTCCCAGGCCTGGGGCAGAAGGGTGGCTTGGGCAGGGGGAACCTGCTGGTTGCTCAGTCCTTCACTCGTGTGCAGTTTCCACATGTCCAGGGGCTGTTCAGTTTGAACCATCAGGTCAGGGAGAGGAGGTGCCCCAGCACACAGAGAGCAGGAAATGAACACACCTGACTGTGGATCCCATCATCACCTGGAAGGACAGAGAAAGGGGGGGGAAGAGCCTGCCTCTGACTCTTGGAACGGGATGTGGACAAAGGGGTCTGAGGATGAAAGAGGATAATTCCCACCCCTTTCTCTGTCCTTCCAGGTGATGATGGGATCCACAGTCAGGTGTGTTCATTTCCTGCTCTCTGTGTGCTGGGGCACCTCCTCTCCCTGACCTGATGGTTCAAACTGAACAGCCCCTGGACATGTGGAAACTGCACACGAGTGAAGGACTGAGCAACCAGCAGGTTCCCCCTGCCCAAGCCACCCTTCTGCCCCAGGCCTGGGAGGGAGCCTGGGGGCACGGGGAGATTGCCGTGGCCTCAGACTGACCATCTGTGGGAGCTGGATGTCAGCAAGGCTGGAGATGAGGGCCTGGCTGAGCCCCGCCAGCTCCTTCAGCAGGCTCTCGTTGTTCTGTTCTATCAGCTTGTTCTCCTCCTCGATGGTCTTTAAGTTGCTCTCCATGGACGTAATCTGAAAGGGAGAAAACTTGGGAACGTGGAAGCAGATTCCAGAAGGACAGGGCACCAGGTGGGTCTTGTCCCATCCTTACCCCCTTCCCTCATTCTTTCTTTTTACCTGTGTCTGGAGTTTCATCATATCGGCTTCAATTTTAAGGTTGGACTCGTTGAGTTCCTTTATTTCTTCATCCAAATGCCTAATTTCTTCATCACTCTCTATACCTGTAAAAAGGCAGATTTTTTTCAGTTCAAAGTGAAAAAAGAAGACTGACAAATCTGAGTCCATTTATGTTTAATTTGTGGTTTGCTAAGTGAGAGCTGGACCGTAAAGAAGGCAGAGCGCCAAAGAATTGATGCTTTTGAACTGTGGTGCTAGAAAAGACTCTTACAGTGGGGAGGGGCCTGACCCAGTAGCCAGACCTCCACCCTGTGTGGCTCCAACCTTTTCCATATGGACAGTCAGTCAGCCTTCCCAGATGGCGCTAGTGGTAAAGAACCCGCCTGCCAATGAAGGAGACGTAAGAGACGTGGGTTCAGCCCCTGGGTTGGGAAGATCCCCTGAAGTAGGGAATGGCAGTCCATTCCACTATTCCTGCCTAGAGAATCCCATGGACAAAGGAGCCTGGTAGGCTGTAGTCCATGGGGTCTCAAACAGTGGGACATAACTGAAGGGAATTGGCATACACGCACAGATAAGTGGTCACACTCACCCTGCTAGCTGAGTGAAGAGTGAGCAGACCAGCCCACCACACACTCACCCCTGACTCCCCCTGAACTCCGACTGCCACACGGGTCCCCTCACCCCTCCCCAGGCTCCAGGGTCAGGATACCACATCCCGTAGACCTGCTCCCCCTTTCCCGGCAGCCCAGGTCACGTGACTGGAGCCCCACGTTTTGTCCTCCTTCAGGGGCCCATCAGCGAGCAGAATTTCGAGGCGTATGTCAACACGCTCACAGACATGTACAGCAACCTGGAGCGGGACTACTCGCCGGAATGCAAAGCTCTGCTGGAGAGCATCAAGCAGGCGGTCAAGGGCATCCACGTGTAGACCGCAGTGCCCCAGCCCTGGGGAGCCCTGCCAGCCTCACAGACACACCTGGAGGGGCTCCAGGCCACCCGGGAAGCAGTGGCCATACTGCATTTACAATTGCAACATTGCACTAATTTCCCCTTCCCCTCCCCAGCTGACGTGAAAAGGAAAGAAAAACTATGATAGACTCTTTGGATGAAAAAGCAATGCAGTCAAATATTAGATCTTATTTATTTTCATATGTTTTCCTTTTATTCCTTCATTGCACTCTTTTGGGTTTTTTTTTGTACAGTATATGTAAATAAATGTGACATTTTTATATTTTATTTATTTCTAATCAAAGAGTTTTTTATCTTTTAACTGCATTTTGAAGTCTGCCATATTTTTACAAGTGTGTTTATTAATTTATTTTCCAATAGAATTTAAATATTAGAAATGCTATTCTCAAATTACATATCTGGCTGGGTTTAAAGAAGACAAAAAAAATATGAAGGAAAATCCTTGTCTAAGGACTGCACTGTGGTCCAGTTTAGTTTTTATTGCACACTCTACCCGCCACCCCCAACCCCTTTCACGAGCTTTGTGTTTATGAACGGGCTTGGGTAAAATGCGTGGAGGGACACAGATAAAAGGCACTCACTCACAGGATGTGTGCCCTACAGAAGCACAGTTGACTGAAAACCAGCCTGTTTCAAATTTGTTAGCAATAATTAAATAGAGCAATCAGCAAAGTATTCGACTTGGCTGTCCGGTTTCAGTTCATATGAATTATTTATTTGAAATTATTTCAAGAAACAAACTTTTTAGTGATGCAAGTTTGTCTGTTTGTTTTCAGGTTATATCAGATAGTTGGCAGCTCTTACCCCAAGATGAGAAATAAGACTTGATGTAACTGGCCAGGCTTTCCTGCCATTTGTTGGTACAATACACGAGGGACACTGTTGTAGATTTGTACTTAGCAAATGTAAACGCACCCAAATGGAAAACTGTGTAGATACCATATCCCCTGAAATAGCATTTATCTTACTGGGTTGACTGGAAAGGAATGGAAAATACAGTCACACAAGCACCAATGGCACCCGGGTCTGAGTCATTGCTTTAAACACTGGCAATATTGTCTCAGCCCCCTGAGGCAAACAGACAGCTTTCAATTTGACAAAAGTCTTTCTGCAGACAGAGGAGTGCTGCAAAGTACACACACTCACACCCACAGGCACACAGACACGCTCACCGACACGAGATGAGCCCATGATCTCGCGTTTCTGGATGGATCAGAGGTTAGTAGTTGCTATAGGAAAGGCAATGTCTATTTCAGGGATTGTAAGTAGTTAAGCATTGTTTCAAAAGTTTTTTTATATTTATTTTTTTTAAGAGAAAGGTATAGACAACCAGCTAAACTGCCTTTTTGCTGTGCACACACCCCGGGTGTGCGACGTGCCTCCGTGTAAATGGGCTTGATTTCAGTGCTGTAACAAAGTGTTTATTTTTCTTAGCGACATGGATGTGTATGTGGACTGGATGCCATGGCGCTCGCAGGCTTGCTATTTTCCACCATTGTCACTGTTGCTGCACCGGCTGAAGCGCCATGCGCGGTAATTCCCCCCACCTTGACACTAGTCATTGTTCTGTATTAAGTGGGGCTTATCTTTGGTTTGGCGTTCATTGAAATCCTTGACTCTTAGTCTAGTGAAAATGAGATGTCTGTTCTTAGGTAGGAGCGGTGGGTATTTAAAAATCAACTTTAAGAAAAAAAGAGCTAACGTGTGTGCTGTCTATTATAAACAGGACACCAAACGAAATTTTCTATTAAAGTTATGTATTTACAAACATTTTGCTATACAGTCCTCGATAGATGCATACAGATGAGTTCACTTATTACAAAGACAAAGGTTTAATTTGCTAAATATTTTAACGAGTTTGTTATATATTTTATTTAATTTAAAAGAAATCTCTTACCAACCTATGTATTTATTACCATAATTTACTGCGATTCAGGTTCGTTGATTCGTGTTCGCGTAGTTTGAACAGGATGGTTTTGTGAAGGATGTTTGTTTTTATTTGCTGCCTTTGTACTTGGTCTGTTTTGTAATGTGCACTGAATTTTTGTTTCTTTCCATGATGTTAACGATCAATACTGTAAATTGGGTCTTTTGTAAACAAACAAAAAAAGGCAATGATGTATGCATTTTTTTAATTTGAAGTAGTTTGTATACCGTTTCTTCAAACAATTAATATTTCTTACATCAAAGCAACCGATTGTGTTCAGTGCTGTACATTTGGTGTATGGTAGGAAATAAAAATGGAAAAGAGTTTCACTGTGGTCTTTCTCGAGCTGCTGTATAGAATGCTTGTGGCCAGCCCATGATAAACACTGCCACCCCCCCCCCGCCCCAGGAGCTCAATTGAGGGGAAGGGAAAGGCACCCCGAACCTCTGAGTCGCTCTGATTCTTTGGGGTCCATCTGCCAGTCTGCTTGGATTGTTTTCTCACCCCAAGTGGAGAGGACTTTTTGCCAGCTGCTACGCCATCCCAGCCTGAGTTCCAGTAAATGCACATACAGAAGGGAGGCTGCCTCCAATGTCAGGAAACCTTTGCTGGAAATTCACCCGCGTCTGGTGAGCAATAAGAGAGGCCCCACCCTCCTCATGCTTCGAGGAGTATCTCTGTGTATTTCTACAAGCCAGCTGAACTCAGATTAAAGGAAAATAGTTAATTCTTCACAGCACCTCTTTGTCTTCTGTGTTTTTCCTATCTTATTTCAAACAGCTTAATTTAATTTTACAGTTTCTTGCTCACTTTTACACATCTCTAGGTTGGTTGCCATTTATACTCAATATAGGTTTTTTGTTTTTTTTTTTTTAAAAAAACCATGTCATCCTTGTTTTAAAGCAAACTTGACTGAAGAGGAGTCTGGGTCCCCAGAGAAAAGATCGATACCTGGAATAGACCTTTGCATTATAGGGGTTGGCACACAACAGTTGAATATATATTTAGCTTGGTTTTTTAGTATATATATTAAAAAATGTTCTTATTTATTATTTGGCTGCATCCGGTCTTAGTCAGAGCAAGTGGGAGACTTCACTGTATCACTCGGGTTCTGTCATTACGGCCTCTGGACTCGCTCGTTGTGGCTCCCAGACTCCAGGCGTGCTGGCTCAGTAGTTGTGTTAGGCTTAGTTGCTCCAAGGCATGAGGGATCTTTCTGGTCCAGGCATTGAACACGTGTCCCCTGCATTGAGAAGTTGATTCTTTACTCTCTGGACCATCAGGGAAGTCCCTGTAGTTCGCTTGTAATCACCAGTTGATGTATCTACGATGCACATGTGATCCATCCTATAAAGGGATCACAAGCTGCAAATCTGCTCCTGTTCTTAGTGCGCCCCTTGCAGAGCACAGGTATCTTGCCGTCTGTGGAGTGTTACACCGGCAAGCTGCATACACATCCCAGTCAGTCGATGTGGCAGAAGAGGAGAAACAAGACAGGATGGCGAGTCAGAGATGTTCAGATGACAGGTGTTTTATCAGAAGACGTGTGTGCCAGGCCCGCTTCTGGGGAGTTCAGCCTAGTGGGGGACAAGGAAGTGAGTGATAGGAACACAGCCTCCTGTGGACACAGTGAGCAGGGTGTCGCCCTGACTCCGATTCCCTGGAAAGAAGTGCTGGTTACAGACGAGCTGCCAAGGTGGAAGAAAGACATTGCAGGCAGTGTGGAGAAACATCTACAGAAGATGACAATGAGACAGTCATCCACCAAGCAGGTGTTTGAAATATCCAAAAAAGTGTGAAGTGAGGCCATAAGAAGCAAGAAGCCCAGGTAAGTGGGAGAGGGGGCCATTTTATAAACATCTGTGCTAAAGAATTATAATTTCCACACACAGACTCCAGAATACCAAAGAAAGATCTAAAACCAAAGAAGGGTCAAATCTCCATTAAAGACAACTTGTTCCATCCATTCAAACAATTACACCAGGCTCCTCTGTCCATGGGATTCTCCAGGCAAGAACACTGGAGTGGGTTGCCATTTCCTTCTCCAGGGGATCTTCCCAGCCCATGAACTGAACCCTGGGTTTCCTGCATTGCAGGCAGATTCTTTACCATCTGAGCCACCAGGGAAGCCCTACAATTTCTTACCTGCAGGCAACACAGTTGTGTTCAGTGCTGCACCTCTGATATTTGGTAGGAAATAAAAACCGATGATGAGTTTTGCTGTGGTTGTTTTCAAGTGAAAATCTTGTCACCAGCCCGTGAAAAGTCCTGCAGCCTTTAGGCAGATAAGTAAAATTCTTCCACTGTAACTACATTCTGAGCAAAAAGAAGAGGGTAAATGAGTCTTTGATTTGGCTCCCTAGAAAATGTTTTAAAACTGACATCATGATACATAAATATTTACTAATTTCTTAAAACTTGTGTTTTCTATGTCTCCACACATCACATCCATTTTATTGTGGTCTGGGAGCAGTACCTTGCTATTTCCTGTCATAATTCAGCAGCTGATTACAACACAAGCAGATTTAATTGGTTAATCACTGTTGACACTATCAG
The DNA here is from genome assembly GCA_006408695.1 of Aepyceros melampus. Lineage (NCBI taxonomy): Eukaryota > Metazoa > Chordata > Mammalia > Artiodactyla > Bovidae > Aepyceros > Aepyceros melampus. The sequence continues at coordinate 253,472 of SJXQ01012106.1, forward strand.
ACCCCATCACTGATGCCCATATGGTCATGTCCTGAAATCCTCAAGCACATTTATGGAGTAAACATCCCGAGGCCCAAAGACACTGATGAGGAAACTGTTGCTGAGGAAACTGTTGCTGAGGAAACTGTTGCTCAGGAAAGTGGGTAAGTTGTCCAAGAGTAGCAAACCAGGAAAAGGTACAGTCAGATTGGACCACCTTCCACTGTTTTTAATATCTCAGCCATGGGGCTCTGTCTACTCTCCTGTTAGCTGTTGTCTCAACTGGAAGAAAGAAAACAAGAATTAGTCAAGATTATGACATCTGTTAGTATTCACTCATTTCTTTCAGGTCTAAAACAAAGAATGGGATTTTAGGGCCAGCTCTAATAAATACTACTATGTGCTTTTCTAAAGTTGAATGTTTTAAAAAGAAAGATTTGTTGGGCCCTGACCCATGTGTGCTAAGTTGTTTCAGTTGTATCTGACTCTTTGCAGTCTTACGGACTGCAGCAAGCCAGGCTCCTCTATCCATACGATTCTCCAGGCAAGAACACTGCAGTGGATGCCATTTCCTTCTCCATGGGATCGTCCCAACCCAGGATCGAACTGGCATCTCTCAATATCTCCTGCATTGGGAGGGGGATGGATTCTTTACCACTAGCCCCACATGGGAAGCCCAGATATGTGGACTATGCATAAATCCTGACGGGACAACAGCGCCTCCTGGTGTCCTGAGGTCCTGAGTTCGGCCTCGCAGCTTCCTAGACGCAACGCATGGAAAGGTTTCCGTCAGCATTGCAGGACCTGGAGAGTCAATAATTTGCCTCACATGCCAGAGACAAGTCCAGGGTCAGGATTCAACCCAGTTCTGACCCCTAGAGAAGCCCCTTCCCTCCTGTAGGCCAACCCCCGACTTCCCAGCCCACGTCCCAGCAGCCTGAGGGGAGAAGGGGTCAGTGTCACCACTAATCTGGATAAAGTTGTTCAAAGAAGCATCCTTTTTGCATTTCAGCCACACCCCTGAGATGTGTTTTTCTTGTACAGAGCCATCATGCAAATCTGACACCCTAATCATTAACCTGACAAATTGAAAATCTTCATATGGAGTATAAGTAAGTAAGTAAAGTTGCTCAGGCGTGTCCAACCCTTCGCGACCCCATGGACGGTAGCCTACCAGGTTCCTCAATCCATGGGATTTTCCAGGCAAGAATACTGGAGTGAGTTGCCATTTCCTTCTCCATATGGATTATAATTGCCCCCAAATAAGGAAAATATGAATGACTTATATTTGCTGTTGTTTTTAAGGCAGAACAACATAATTATTGAGTTGGGTTCAAAGCTGCCTTGTATAGGATTGACAGCTTTACATTGGCCTCCAATGAGTAAAGGACACTTTGTGCCGACCTTTACCAGTGATTAAATATGTATAAACATAAAGAGAAGACATTTCCCTGCTCTAAGAAACATCTGCTGTTTCAGAGTTTTCCACTCAAATATGTATTATCATATATAAATGCAGCTATTTTCCTTCTGTGACCGATTACCTTATTCTGTCTGGAAAGAAATCTGGGCTGAGTGTACGAGGAGATAGTTTAGATGTTTGGAAGGAAGCATTAACCGTGCTTGTGTAGGATCGAACATCTATCCATTGGAAATCACTGTGAACATTTCTCGCCAAGACTAGCGTCCTCGAATTTCAGAAATAAGGCCTGAGGGGACTTCCCTGCTGGTTCTGTGACTGAGAATCCACTTGCCAATTCAAGGGACACATGTTCAGTCCCTCATCTGGGAAGATCCCACATGCCAGGGGCAACTCCTCCCGTTTGCCACATCCATGGGGCCCATGCACCCTGGAGCCCATGCTCCACAACGGGAAGCCCCTACAGTGAGAAGCCCACACACCACAATTAGGAGTAGCCCCTGCTCACCTCAACCAAAGAAAGCTGCAAGCAACAACAAAGACCCAGGGCAAGTGTGTGCGTGCACACACACTTGTCTGTTTTAACATTTATTCAGTGCTGGACATTCACCAGGGGTTTCCCAGGGGCTTTGAATACGTGATTTAACTCTGACTACAATTCTGAGAGCTATGAATGATTGCAATCATTGCACACTCTGAAGAGGAGTCACCCAGGGCTTGAGTCACGGGAGCTCAGCTGAGGCCTGCTGTCCATGGGCCCCTTCCCAGTCTGGAGACTGTGCTTATCCACACTGTCCTCACCCACCTGGCCCTCTTGTCCCCCTCCTGTTCCCTGTGCAGGAGCAGCTGGCTCAAGTCCTGGCTAGTGCCACGGGGTGACACTAAAAAAATGCTGCACATAACAGCTTGAATAAGATACAGTTTTAAAATTAGTTTTCATTTAGTTACACTTATTTTTTTAATGCAACTGCTAGAAAATGTGAAGTCTGCGTGTGGCTCTCATTGCATCTCTCCTGGACGTCATCATCAGACCATTTCTTCTGTGAGGAGCCAGAAGACTCTTCAAGCAGAAAAACCATGAGTGTGTTTCTGCAGCTGAGAAGTCGCAAGGCTTTTTCCGTCCCTTTTCTGTTTTTTTTTTTTTTAGGGAGAAATTGCCAAATTATGAAAACATCCGAGACCTGTTATAAATTTTACGTGTTCAGGCAAGAAAGCAAAGCAGCTAATCGCACCATTAAATCTATAAATGTATTGAATGTGTTCATACAACCTGAAAATTTACTCATTTCTGCTTTTTTTTCTTAACAATTACCAATCTACACAACCAAATTCTGCTTTAAAAGATTACTATAGACCTTGAAATAATTTTTTGAGTACATATCTGCCTACAAGGCTGAACTGGAAGCTTAGGGAACCAGTCTGAAATTAGAGAATCAAAAAAATAAAAATAAAAAAAAATCTAGTGGACTTTTTTTCCTTTAAGCAACAGTGACAATTTGTGGGGGAGCAATTTAATTTATTTTTTAAATGTTTATCTTTAATTGGAGGATAATTGCTTTATAAAGTTGTGTTGGTTAATGCCATACATCAATGTGAATCAGCCATAATACATACATCGCCTCCCTCTTGAAACTCCCTCCCATCCCACCCCTCTAGGTTGTCACAGAGTACAGCACTGAGTTCCCTGTGTTAGACATCAACTTCCCATTAGCTACTTTACATACAGTAATGTATATGTTTTAGCGCTACTCTCTGACTTTGTCCTTTCCTCTTCATCCCCCTCTTGTCCACAAGTCTGTTCTGTGTGTCTGTGTCTCTTTTCCTTCCCTGCAAACAGGTTCATCAGTACCATTGTCTAGATTCCATATATATGCATTATTATAGATATTTGTTTGTCTCTTTCTGACTTAACAGAACTCTGTATAACAGGCTCTAGGTTCATCCACTTCACTAAAACTAACTTAAATTCATTCATTTTTCTAGCTGAGTAATATTCTATTGTATATATGTACCATATCTTCTTTATTCATTTTTAGTCAATGGACCTCTAGGTTGCTTCCTTGCTCTGGCCATTGTAAATAGTGCTGCAATGAACACTGAGGTACATGTGTTTTTTTCAATTATTGTCATCTCAGGGAATATGCCCAAGAGTGGGATTGCTGGGCCATATAGTAGTTCTGTTGCAGGAAGAGGGACCTCTTCCAGGGCCCGAAACTGGGCTCTTGTCTAACACTCAGAAATGAATTGTCCCAGGAGACAAATGTGCTGACAAAGCAAGAGATTTTACTGGGAAAGGGCACCCGGGTGGAGAGCAGCAGGGTAAGGGAATCCAGGAGAACTGCTCTGCCGGGTGGCTAGCAGTCTCGGGTTTTATGGTGATGGGATTAGTTTCCAGGTGGTCTTTGGTCAATCATTCTAATTCAGAGTCTTTCCTAGTGGCGCACGCAGCACTCAGCCAAGAAGGATGCTAGTAAGAGGGATTCTGGGAAGTGGACAGACAAGCGGTGTCTCCTTTTGACCTTTCCCGAACTCTTCGGTTGGTGGAGGCTTTGGTGGCTTATTAGTTCCATATTCCTTATCAGGATCTCCTGTCATAAAACAACTCATGCAAATGGTTACTATGGTGCCTGGCCAGGGTGGGCGGTTTCAATCAGTGTGCTTCCCCCAACAGTTCTATTGCTAGTTTTTAAAAGAAATCTCCACACTTTTCTCCATAACAGCTGTATCAATTTACATTCCCACCAACAGTGCAGGAGGGTTCTCTTTTCTCTACACCCTCTCCAGCATTTATTGTTTGCAGATTTTTTGATGATGCCATTCTAACCAGTGTGAGGTGATAACTCTTGGTGGTTTTATTTGCATTTCAAATCTGAGTTAATTGTTTCCACTGCAAGAGGATCTCTGATCCTGAAGGGAAGGTGAAGGTGGCTCTTCTTGGTTTAGGTAACTCTTTCTGAGCAAGGGCCTGATTGGGTAAGGTGTGGGGTATAATTGCTTACAGTAGCCCCCAGTTAGGAGGGGAGAGCTGTGGAGGGAATGTTGGAGAGTAAACGGAAACTGAAGCTGACCGATCCAATGTCCATATAAATGGATTTGGGGGAAGTTCCTGAAACCAACCACGTAGTTATTTGCAGCTTCATCTTCTGGATGGCAGTGCCTGGATTAGTAAAGCCACGTGCACAGAGACACCGCAGGAGGAAGGCCGTGGTGATTCATTTAACAAAAGTGGAGGGTGGGGTCTGCTCTCCAGGGTAAATTTAGACTTCCCTGTGGACTAAAGGAGCCCTCAGGCCCTGGAGCTGCTAGAATCAGCTTCAGGGAAGGTGTGGGGACCAGGTGGCCAGAGTCAGCAAGAGTTCCTGAATGTGGGGACATGGCACGTTCTCAGAACACGGTAGGAGCACCAGTGACAATGGCTTCAACCTGAACACTGTTAAATGGGCGGATCAGAAAGCACACCGCTCCCTCGCCCTTGTACACAAGAGCCCTGAGTACAGTGAAACTGATGAGCAGAGGGCTGGGGCAGAACCTGTGGGAGGGATGCCTAATGACAACCAAGCCCCAAATGCTGGACCTGTGTGACTTCAGGACATGTCCCTCCATGAGGCAGGCCACTGTGTTTTTATTTTACCAAAGGTTCCCCAAAGTTAAATACCTTGTCCACGATCACCCAGCTGGCAAGTAGAACGGTTAGAATTTACACTCAGGTCTGTCTGACTCTGAACACCGTGGTTCTCCCACCTCATTATGCTGAACCTGATCCATGATTGAGAAAAATCTCAGATCTGGTTGGGGGGTGAAGTACATGGAGGGGACGGGCATGGGCAGATGCCAGGGCTCTTGCAAAGCTGAGCAGATGGTGAGGTTCTGAGCAAAGGCGACCGTGCAGGAAACTGGGAGGAGACCAAGTTCAAGAAAACATTTCAGGGAGTAAAATGAAGATCAAATGCATTCCAAAGGGCTTTCAGAGACATGCACACCCAAGGAATGGGTTAGGTACTCATTCCCAGCTTCCCAGATTCCGTCCAAGTTAATGCTGAAGCCTCCATGTCTGAGTGTCAGGTGTTTGTCACTGTGATACCTTTGAAGCACCGAAACTAGTAAGAAATGAAAAATCTCACCATTATTTCTAGGCCCATGTTCAATCCAAATATCTAGAGCTTTTTGCCAGAGCCACAAAATAATCACTGTTATCTTAATGGCTTATAATTATGTTCAGTTCAGTTCAGTCGCTCAGTCGTGTCCGACTCTTTGCGACCCCATGAATCATAGCACGCCAGGCCTCCCTGTCCATCACCAACTCCCAGAGTTCACTCCAACTCATGTCCGTCGAGTCAGTGATGCCATCCAGCCATCTCATCCTCTGTCGTCCCCTTCTCCTCCTGCCCCCAATCCCTCCCAGCATCAGGGTTTTTTCCAATGAGTCAGTTCTTCACATGAGGTGGCCAAAGTACTGGAGTTTCAGCTTCAGCATCATCCCTTCCAAAGAAATCCCAGGGCTGATCTCCTTCAAAATGGACTGGTTGGATCTCCTTGCAGTCCAAGGGACTCTTGAGAGTCTTCTCCAACACCACAGTTCAAAGCATCAATTCTTCGGTCCTCAGCTTTCTTCACAGTCCAACTCTCACATCCATACATGACCACTGGAAAAACCATAGCCTTGACTAGATGGACCTTTGTTGCCAAAGTAATGTCTCTGCTTTTGAATATGGTATCTAGGTTGGTCATAACTTTTCTTCCAAGGAGTAAGTGTCTTTTAATTTCATGGCTGCATTCACCATCTGCAGTGATTTTGGAGCCCAAACAAATAAAATCTGACACTGTTTCCACTGTTTCCCCGTCTATTTCCCATGAAGTGATGGGACCAGATGCCATGTGAAGAGTCACTGTATTAGATCTGGATCATCTGAACATGACAGTAAAACCCTAGTGCAAGTGATGGTGCCTGTGTGCTCAGCCACGTCTGTCTCTCTGCGACCCCGTGGACGGTAGCCCACCAGGCCCCTCTGTCCATGGGAGTCTCCAGGCAAGAATACTGGAGTGGGCTGCCATTTCCTCCTCTGGTGATCTTTCTGACCTGTGGATTGAACCCCCGTCTGCTGTGTCTCCTGCATTGGCAGGTGGGTTCTTTACCACTGAGCCAGCTGGGAATCCCAGTACAAATGATAGAAAGGGTTTTTCTGTCTCACTTTCTCTCTTTTTTCAAGAAGGTGGATGGCAGACAATTCAATGTGGCTCTAGCTTCATCAGTCTTTCTGAGCTATCATCGTATCATTAGGTTGCATCCTCAGGGTCATTACATGAGCCAGGATGGCTAATAGCACTCCAGCCATCTCACCTGCATTCTAGACTAACAGAAGAATGAAAAGAATGGCAAAAGAGCAAAACTTGAGCCACAAATCTTAGCATATCCCTTTAACTGTCCATCCCACACACCACGTATAACACTTGTACTTTACTTTCATTGACCAGAATTAGTCACATGGACTTAACTAATGCTAGAGGAAGTTTTTTATATTGTATAATAACATATGTAGCCAAGGGACTTCCCTGGTGGCTCAGCGGTAAAGAAAACACCAGTAATGCAGGAGAGGCAGGTTTATCCCTGGGCCAGGAAGATCCCCTGGAGAAAGGAATGGCTACCCACTCCAGTATTCTTGCCTGGAGAATCCCATGGACAGAAGCTATAGTCCATGGGGTCACAAAGAGTCAGAAATGACTGAGCACACACGCGTATGTAGCCAAGAGTTGGAATTTGAGTTCTGTCACTCAGTGAAGAGAATGGATGTTGAGGTAGATAGCTCTCATTTTCTACCTCTGAGCCCACTTGATGTAGAAATATCACCTGTGACTCATTTATCCCGGGCAGAATTGGGCGCAAGAATTCTTCAAATAATAGCATTCCTCTGACCACAATTTCAAAAATCATTATTTTGAAAATACTTTGAATTTATTGATTTTTATAATTCTGATAAGTCTTTCTTCTTCCTGAAAAATGGACATTTGAAATTATTGGACACTCTGAAAGGACTGCTGCTAAGTCACTTCAGTCGTGTCCGACTCTGTGCGCCCCCATAGACGGCAGCCCAAAAGGACTGCATATGTCCACAGTTTATATGCATTTATGGATATGACTAAATTTGAGGGGGCTAAGAAGTCCAGTTCCTAAAAGACTCCATTCCTGAAATGCCCACAGACTGTCCAGTGGCAGGGCAGTCACCCTCCCCTCTCCACCCTGAAAAATCCTACTTAACAGGCAAATCAATGGGGGTTTTTTCACCAAAAACCTGTAAAATTATTATTCATAAGAGTGAAAACTGTAGGTGAAATATTTGGTATAGAACTAAAAACATCTGTATCTGTATGAACAGTTTTTTTTTTTTTATTTTAACTTTGCATCTAGGGGTTTTGGCACGAAGTAGGCAGAGCCTGAAAAATATTACCGCCTGACTCACGTTCGATAATGTTACACAGATTTGAGAAACAAATTGGCCAAGACACAGTTTTTCAGAACCGCTCTGCAATAATGGAATGCTAATTTCTCCACTGCAATTACACTTGGATCTGGCCCCACACAATGAGTGAATCAACTTTTCAATAGCCTTTTTTAGCCTGTTCCTGTGCTGAATTACACACATTTCCCACGATGCGCTCGGTTCCAAAACCATTTCCTATCATCACGCGCATCTTCTTCCTGAATGTCCCCACAGGATTCTGAGGCTGTTTCTGTACTTGATCCATCCAGCACCTGACTTGTTACTCTTTGGGAGAAGAGCTGGTTTACAGGA
>SJXQ01012106.1:261943-345671 GCA_006408695.1 Aepyceros melampus
GGGGTTTACATGGATCTCACGGACCATGATAACTTTCGACAACTCGTTTTAATTTGTTTTTCTTCCATCTCTTCTGCACTCATGATACTCTTCCAGTCAAACTTACACAATATTCTATTTGAAGATAGTCCAATTTATTCTCTGATTGAATTTGGTCAAAAGCTCTGCTTAGTCGATTTATAATCAATTCACCTGCAGCCTCTATTTTGTAGACATGGAAAATTTTCTCATTTTAATAATGTCTTTTGTGTGTGTGTATCAGCCCTCAGTTGTGTCCAACTCTTTGTGACCCCCACGGTTTGTAGCCTGGCAGGCTCCTGGGTCCATGGGATTCTCCAAGCAAGAATACTGGAGTGAGTTGCCATACCCTCCTCCAGGGCATGTTCCTGATCCAGGAATTGAACCCAGGTCTCCTGCGTTGCAGGCAGATTCTTCACCATGTGAGCTACCAAGGAAGTCTTTTAATAGTCCCTAAAATATTTGAAAGTTTTTTCTAAAAATACTCCTAGTAGGGACATCCCTGGAGTTCCAGTGGTTGGGACACTGTGCTTCCACTGCTGAGATGGCTTTGCACCGCAGAGCTGGTCCATGCTGAAGCCAGGGGGATGGGCCTTTGGGACTCACCACCAACCTCCAAGGAGTCCTGAGACCCCACAGCCCATGGAGGGTGTGGCCAGGCCCAGGGGGCTCCCTTCAATGGGGACACACATCTCTCAGAAGCTGGGGAGGGAGTGTCGGTGCTTTGGCTTGAGTGCACCCCCAGCCCTCCAAGCAGTAATAGTTGAGCTGGGACTTGAAGGATGAACAGAATCACAGAGAGGAGATAGGAGATGGATACCTGTATGCTGGAGCCAGCAGGAGACAAGGAAGAGACACAGGAAGTGCAGGATGGAGCCCAGGATGGGGTGCCAATACTGATGGTCAGATCTGACTCGCCCAGAAGGTGATACAGGGGCATCACCTGGGACAGGTACATAAACAAGAGTAGATGAGAGCAGGGCAAGGAAAACTTGGGATGCAGAGTAGTGGGGCCCACAGGGCGCAGTCACAACATGTGGACAACTCTCAGGAAGTGAGGTATGAGCAGCTAATGGTATTTAACCTGTAAGGTGTGTTTTACTGAACTGTCTTTCACAAGGTAAAATAGTTCAAGGCAGCATTATTTACAAGTATCATAAACATCCTCAAGTTCTAGCTTCTGTGTTGTTTGAATATTAGAGGAAATTGTGATTTAATTCAAGTCTCTGCCCCATAATCTACAGGCTTTTCAGCACCTTCTCCAAACCTATTAGGATCTAAGAGGGTCTGTGCTCTTCTGGGGACCTCTCACTGTAAGAATTCCTGCCTCCATGATCCAGTCACTGCCCGCGCCCCCACGAAGCCCTTGCAGCTACTGGCCCTGGTCCTTATGGCTCCATCCACCTATGAACACAGGCCAGGACTCAGAGAATTTGCTGAGCTTACCTGAGGTCACAGCTTTGATGCAAATCAAATCCAGGTCCTCCTGCCCCTAGGCCTGTCCATTCCATCTTCACAGTAAAGGCCTAAGGGTAGGAGGTGGCTGGGGGATGGGCAGTGGAGAGGGAGATTCTCTTGGTACTCAGTAGAGATTTTACTGAGCTTCAGTGTTTAATATATCTGTATTTTAATTTTATTGACAAATAGTTGATTTACAATGTTGTGTTAGTTTCTGCTGTGTAGCAAAGTGAATCAGTTATACATATACACACATTCTTTTTCATATTCTTTCCCGTTATGGTTTATCACAAGATAATGACTCTAGAGCCCTGTGTTATACAGGAGGACCTTGTTGTTTATGCATCCTAAATATACCAGTTTGCATCTGCTAACCCCACTCTCCCAATCCACCCTGCCCCCTCCTCCCCTTCCCTTAGGCAACCGCAAGTCTGTTCTCTGCGTTTGTAAGTCCATTTCTAACATTTCTTATAAAGAAGATACTATAATGTATAAAATATGCTCATTACCAAGGCTAGTTATTATAAAAGAATCTTGAGCAAAACCCTTTCACTAATTCATATTGTATTCTTTTAAAAATATATATGAAACTTCATATATCTTTATGAGTCGAGTCAGCAACAGCCGGGTAAGGAATATAATGTTGTAAATGCTTACAATTTCGTTACTAATTCATAAACTATTCATTTCATTTAAAAAGTCAGAGTAATAAACGGATACGATTTCGACTACATAATCTAGGGTAATAGATTCATTCTCTTCTGGCTCCGTGGAAAAGCTAGGAGAAATACAAAGCATGTGTTTAATATGCACTGGAAATAGCTCAGCTTTATTATATTTCATGAAGGACACAGGAACAAAGTCTCTGGCACGTTTATTTTGTCTGACCTCTAGTGGAAACAACAGCAATGCTGTTTGTTATTATTTAATATTGGGCTGTATTTTTTCTTGCAAATTATTCTTCATTGACACACAAATACATTAGCAAGTCAACACAGACAAAATTGCACTGAAAATTAGGAAATACAAAGAAATATTGAAGAGATTTTGTGAAATGTTAATCATTAAATGAACACATCATCAGTGACCATTTCCTGGGAGCAACTTCCTTCTCACCTTCTCCCAGTATTTCTCCAATAATTTTCCTACCATATATACACACATACATTTTTATTAAAATGATATCATTGAAGAGATGAGTGGGGAATCATATCAGTTAAAGCTATTCTGATAAGCTACTCTGAATGAAAAAAAAACACCCTGTAATTTTATCCAGAAAACATTACTATCAGTACTTGTGTGCTTCCTGCTGTTCTCAGAAAACATGCCAGTTGGAGGTGAATCTTGTTTGTAATTACAGACGCCAGTCTCCTTCATCAGAGCAGAATGAAGGGGCCGTGAGTTAAAGGAGGAGACCTGCAGTGCAGAGGAACATTTTAAACTGCATTTCCTGAACAGTGAGAACCAGCTAGAAGCAAAGAGATACCCGGAGCAGGAAAAAGGGTGTTCGGGGGCGATGCCTGAGGGCACAGATTCTGGGAACCTCGTGCCCTGGACTCAGCTGTGCCTCCACAGGAAGGAGGGGTCGGGTGCCTTTTCCTAATTCACCTTCTTCCTGGGGCTCCTGAGTCTGTTGTTCACTCGAGAGAAGTTGACATCCTCACCTCGGCGTCAGAGCAAGCATGTATAGACAGGACAGAGCAGTGAGGACCCTGAGGTTTATGAGGAGGGAGAAGTCCAGCCGAAAGGTGAGGATGCAGGAGAATCACCAGGCAGAAGGCAGGACCCCAGAATCAGGGCAGCAGGTGGCTAAGCAGGAAGCATGGGATGAACATTATTGAGGGGAGCAATTGATGATAATTGCTGATATTGCTGATAATGGAAACCCAGGGTTTCTCCAAGGCTCCCGGGGCGAAGAATCCACCTGTAATGCAGGAGCTGAGGGTTCGATCCCCAAAAGGCGAAGATCCTTTGAAGGAGGAAATGGCAATCCACTCTAATATTCTTGCCTGGGAAATCCTATGGACAGAGGAGCCTAGCAGACTACAGCCCATGGAGTTGGAAAGAGTCAGATATGACTGAGCAGGAGCATGGAATGGAAACCCATCCTCTCCAGAAGGCCACCTGCAGTCCAGTGGGAACTTGAGAAAGAACCAGCTCTGCAAGATGAAGGGGGATGGATCATAGGGGAGGGTGGGGAAAAGTCTTGAACATGATTATCGGCCCATAGGAAAGAGCTGATTGGAGTCACAGATACTATCTATAAAGAAATGTGCTTAGGGATTTCCCTCGAGGTACAGTGATTAAGACTTCACCTTGGATGTAGGAGGTGCAGGTTTGATCCCTGGTCAGGGAATTAAGATCCCGTATCTCCTGTGGCCAAAAAACCAGAACATAAGACAGAGGCAATACTGTAACAAATTCAATAAAGACTTTTAAAATGGTCAACATCCCCCCCAAAATAATTTTTTTTAAGAAATGTGCTTAAATGACAGTTCTGAAATACTTTTTTAACCTCTTTCATCTTCTTTCAACTCTGTATCTTACATTACCCACAATCACCCTCATAATATTACTTTCCTGTATCAATGAAGCTTCTGATCTATTCATTTTGTTTATGACCATCACTAGTATAATTTCTGGTTAACAGCATCTCATTTGGATACTTTTATGCTACTGGAAATATTATTTGAAACTTACAGATATTTCAGGCAACCTAGCTTCTCTCTTTTTGAATAAAACCTGTAGAAGCCACACAGATTTTTCAAAATTCATTTTTCTTGTCAAAAGTATTGTTTAGGTCATCCTATGAGCTTTAGAAAATCTCTCTGTGAAAAATTTCTGCTTAAAATCACTCCCTTGGCCACATAAAAAGAAAGGTTCAATTTCAAGACATTCTAACAGAAGAGCATTAGAGCTAAACACTGAAATTTGCTCAGAACCAGCCTTCTCACTGCTAGGTATTGACCCAGGAGAAGTGAAAGCATATGTCCATGAAAATTTTTGTACATGAGTGTTCCAAACCAGAAACAACCCAAATGTCTAGCAACAGGTGAGTGGGTGAACAAATTGTGGCCTATTCATGTAACAGAATACTCCTCCGCCATAAAAGGGAGTGAGGTGCTGATACTTGAAACAATACGGTGAGTGAAAGAAGCCAGACAAAAAAAAAAAAAAAAAAAAAAAGGACAGATTTCATTTATACAAAATTCCAGAACATGAAAACTACTCTAGTGCCAGAAGATAAATCATTGGTGTCAAGGATAAAATGCACTAGACAATGAAAGTTATGATTTCATTCAGCTTATTGAAATGGAGAGAATGTTGTTGGGTTGATTTCGATAAGAATATGGAGTCCTTAGTGGCTCAGATGGTAAAGAATCTGCCTGCAATGCAGGAGATCCAGGTTTGATCCCTGGATTGGGACGATCCCCTGGAGAAGGAAATGGCTACCCAACTCCAGTATTCTTGCCTAGAGAATTCCAAGGACACAGGAGCCTGTCGGGCTATAAGAATACAGTTTTTGAGACCATTGAGAGTACCAAAAGTTACATTTCCTTCATTTCTGGAACTTTTACAAATATTTGACTTATATAGGTGTAATCAGAGCATAATTCCTTTAAGAGATTTATAACTAAGTTAGTAATATCATCAGAAGAAAGGGAAATATTACATACTCACCAGTGAGAGATAAAGTCACAGACGTAGAAACCTGTGAGAAAGCTTCTAGCTTTGGTGCAGAATTTCATACATGGGTCAGAGGTTAACACAGGGTTAAGAAACTCACTGCTCAATCCAAAGAGCAATTCTCTTCCCCAAAGTGTATGAATCCTTAATTGATTTGAGCTCAAGACAGACAAAGAAAACAAACAGGAGAGACATTAAATCAGATTCTTTATCCTCTTTCACCCAAAAGACACATGATCTCTACAAACCATCAATGCATTTAGATCAGCAAATGGATGGACCATAAAAACAAAAGATGCACCAGAATCCAGTGAGGGCACGGGGAGCAGCAGAACCAGGTACTCAGGGCCCACCAGGGTTGACAGAGTTCTGACAAGTCAGGGCGCAGGACCAGAAGTGGGTCCCTTGGCTGGGGACAGTCCCTGGATGGATGGTCAGAACAGAGGCTTCAGTGAAAAGAAAATAGCAAAGGCTCTCTTATTCCTAATTTAATTGATTGTATAAGTGAAACAGTGCTCCTGGAGTAAGAAATGGCAAGCCACTCCACTATTCTTGCCTGGGAAATTCCATAGACTGGCGGGCTACTGGGATCATAAAAGAGTCAGGCATGACTGCACAACAATGATGTAAATAGTGCTTGGAACATTGAGTACTAATATTTTATTACTTTTATTGTTGTTAGGAAATGAGAAGTAAGATCATCATTTACAACATCTAAAGTAAAAGCATATTTATAAAACTCAGCTTGAGCCAATGAGAAATGTACATATGAATCAAATGGAAATTGTTCATCTATCACTAGCTTATTATAGGGGCTTCCCTGGTAGCTCAGTTGATAAAGAATGTGCCTGCAGTCCCTGGGTTGGGAAGATCCTCTGGAGAAGAAAATGGCAAACCACTCCAGTATTTTTGCCTGCAGAATTCCATGGACAGAGGAGGCTGGTGGGCTATAGTCCATGGGGTCACAAAAGTCAGATACGACTGACCAACTAGACCACCACCAACTTATTATAATCCTTAAGTTTTTCTGGCATTTTTTTCTGAAGCATTTCCCCTCAGGTAGCTTATTTGGTCTTTTTGCATTTCTTTTTCATGGGGATGGTCTTGATCACTGTGCCTGTACAATGTCACAAACCTCCATCCATAGTTCTTCAGGTACTTTGTCTATCAGACCTAATCCCTTGAATCTATCTGTCACTTCCAATGTATAATCATAAGGAATTTGAGTTAGGTCATATCTGAATGGTCTAGTGGTTTTCTCTACTTTCTTCAATTTAAGTCTGAATTTTGCAATAAGGAGTTCATTATCTGAGCCACAGACATCCTGGAATGTGAAAGTCAAGTGGGCCTTAGGAATCACCACTACAAACAAGTCTAGTGGAAGTGATGGAATTCCAGTCGAACTATTTCAAAATCCTAAAAGATGATGCCATGAAAGTGCTGCACTCACTATGCCAGCAAATTTGGAAAATTTGGGAGTGGCAGGACTGGAAAAGGTCAGTTTTCATTCCAATCCCAAAGAAAGGCAATGCCAAAGAACATTCAAACTATCTCACAATTGTACTCATCTCACACGCTAGCAAAGTAATGCTCAAAATTCTTAAAGCCAGGCTTCAACAATACATGAACTGTGAACTTTCAGATTTTAAGCTGAATTTAGAAAAGGCGGAGGAACCAGAGATCAAATTGCCAACATTCATTGGATCATAGAAAAAGCAAGAGAGTTCCAGAAAAACATCTGCTTCTGCTTTATTGACTATGCCAAAGCCTTTGACTGTGTAGGTCACAACAAACTGTGGAGTATTCTTAAAGAGATGGGAATACCAGACCATCTTACTTGCCTCCTGAGAAATCTGTATGCAGGTCAAGAAACAACAGTTAGAACTGGACATGAAACAATGGACTGGTTCCAAATAGAGAAAGGAGTATGTCAAGGCGATATATTATCACCCTGCTTATTTAACTTACATGCAGAGTATATAATGCAAAATCCAGGTTGGATGAAGTATAAACTGAAATCTAGATTGGCGGGAGAAATATCAATAACCTCAGATATGCAGATGACACCACCCTTATGGCAGAAAACAAAGAGGAACTAAAGAGCCCCTTGATGAAAGTGGAAGAGGAGAGTGAGAAAGTTGGCTTAAAACTCAACATTCAAAAAACGAAGATCATTGCATCCGGTCCCATCACTTCATGGCAAATAGATGGGGAAACAATGGAAACAGTAACAGACTTTATTTTCTTGGGCTCCAAAATCACTGCAGATGGTGACTGCACCCTTGAAATTAAAAGATGTTTGCTCCTTGGGAATAAAGCTATGACCAACTTAGACAGCCTGTTAAAAAGCAGAGACATTACTTTGCCGACATAGTTCTGTCTAGTCAAAGGTATGGTTTTTCCAGTGGTCAAGTATGGATGTGAGAGTTGGACTGTGAAGAAAGCTGAGCGCTGAAGAATTGATGCTTTTGAACTGTGGTGTTGGAGAAGACTCTTGAGAGTCCCTTGGACTGCAAGGAATTTCAAACCAGTCAATATTAAAGGAAATCAGTCCTGAATATATAATGGAAGGACTGATGCTGAAGCTCCAATACTTTGGCCACCTGATGGGAAGAACATTTGAGAAGACCTTGATGCTGGGCAAGATGGAAGGAAGGAGGAGAAGGGGACAACAGAAGATGTGATGGTTGGATGGCATCACCGACTCAATGAACATGAGTTTGAGCAAACTCCAGGAGATGGTCATGGGCAGGGAAGCCTGATGTACTGCAGTCCATGGAGTCTCAAAGAGTCAGACACAACTGAGCAACTGAGCTGAACTGAAGCTTATTTGGTCAGCCTTGCCGCAATAACCTCATTTCTTTAATGGGTTGGGTTAATTTGCAACAAAATATTTATTAAAAGTTAATTATGACTTATATAGTGATGTTAATGTGGGTCATATATAACTTAAATCCCCAATTAAGCATAATTCAATTTAATTCCTTAAAACATCATTTACATATTATTTAAATTCTCAGTTTATTTCAAGACATTAAGTGACATGGTGTGGGAAAAGCTGTTTTGAACTTTCTTCCAAACATGAATACTTTTAGCGAACGAGATTATACAAGCACATGTACACAGAAAGTCATGATTACATAAGCACAGATGTAGATGAAGATAGATCAATCGATAAATGGATCAGTAGCAGATCTATAGAGAGATACATGATAGATACAGACATAGTACAGAAATAAAATTGATATGAGCCAAGGTAGAAAAGACACTGAATTAAACTCATTTGACATACATTCTAGCCTTTGATCTGCAAGATATTTCTTATCCAATGATTTTATCTCTTTTTGTCTTCCTCCAACAAAAAGATAAGAAGTTGGATTAGATGATCTCTTGGGGACCTTCTTCTAAAGACATTTTATTAAAATTCTCCCAGTGAAACAATTTCTCCTTCGGTCATCTCACTGCTACTTTATTTTTTCTTGTATCTCTTGCTCAGTTCAGTTCAGTGCTCAGTTCCTGACTCTTTACGACCCCATGGCCTGTAGCGTCCTAGGCTTCCCTGTCTTTCACCATCTCCCGGAGGTTGCTCAAATTCATGTCCATCGAGTCAGAGATGCCGTCTAACCATCTTGTCTTCTGTCATCCCGTTCTCCTCCTGCCTTCAATCTTTCCCAGCATCAGAGTCTTTTCCAATGAGTCAGCTCTTCACATCAGGTGGCCAAAGTATTGGAGTTTCAGCTTCAGCATCAGCATCAGTCCTTCCAGTGAATATTCAAGACTGATTTCCTCTAGGATTGACTGGTTTGATCTCCTTGCAGTCCAAGGGACTCTCAAGAGTCTTCTCCAACACCACAAATCAAAAGCACTTTTCTTTTTAACACCAGTACTGTAATAGAAGATAATTCTCTTAATAGAAGTAATCAGGGCCAGGTACAGTTCATATTGAAGAAGGCATATAAAAATGAAATTAAGTTTAAAGTTTACCTTAAATGACATATTGGAACAAACAAAAGAAATTCTGCATCCGTCAAGAATTCATTTTGGAACCAGTAAATTCACTTAATCTAATAATTTCACATTAACAGCATTTTCTCTCTGGAGCTGAGCCACATGAGAGCTATTTATGCAAGAACAGATAAAAATGTCTTCATTCTAGATTTTCAGCCTCTTTTGTAAGATAACCTGAGGGAAGTCATTCTAGTAACAACATAATATTAGAATTTCAAATTCAAAGTAGAAAAGAATTGCAATGTGTGTTGAAATGCTTAGAAGGTGGGGATTTTCTAACTAATATGGATAAACTGTACTGTCCATGGAATTCTCCAGGCCAGAATACTGGAGTAGGTAGCCTTTCCCTTCTCCAAAGGATCTTCCCAACCGCAGAGGTCAAATCCAGGTCTCCCACACTGCAGGCAGATTCTTTAACAACTGAGCTATCAGAGAAGCCTGTGGACAAACTAAAACAGTAAATCTCTTCTGATTTATACCATGAGAAAGAAACTTGGTTTTGTAACATTATTTGTACAGAGAAAAGTAGTATTTATATTTCAACTCAATTGCCATAAGTTTTTTTTTTAAACGTTATACCTAGATACATTTGGCGTTGGTCAAAATTGATGGTGTCTCAACTCTTTAAGCTAAGCTATATATATTGATTTCTCTGAAAACAAACAAGAAGATGGGCATTCTATGATAACGAGAGACTGAGAGAAGTCCAGGACTTTTTTACACGTGTATCTTGTACCCAAAATGTGTTTCAACATTTATTGATAGATATTATTTTCATTAGCCTAGCTTTCTGTTGGTTTCATTTAAACCATATGCCAGAGAGATTTCTTCTTTTCCTTTTTCTCAAAAGTTGAAACTGGTTCTGAGCCTCACCTCCTTTGGAGGGCAAATACAGAGGGTGAAACATGTAACCATATACTGCGTGCATGCTCAGTCGTGTCTGAGTCATTGTGACCCTATGGCTTGTCACCAGGCTCCTCTGTCCATGAGATTTCCCAGGCAAGAATACTGGGGTGGGTTGCTTTCTCCTCCTCCAGGGGATCTTTCTGCCCAGAGATAGAACCTGTGTCTCCTTCATTGGCTAGTGGATTTTTTACCACTGAGTCACCTGGGAAACCTATATATTCCCTCCCCTGGGGCAGAAATGAGGAGCCATTGTACAACTAATCATTCACATTTGGGTGATGTTTTATGGACAAATTCCTCCCTCTTCTCTAATAACATTTAAAAGGAAATATCCAGAAAATTCAAATTTCACTTTTGCAATATGCACAATGAACAATTCAGGGAAAGATGTTAAAAACCTTGATGTTATTAATTTACAGGACAATAGATAACAGTCTCCGTTTCCCATTGCATAGGAATGCTTCCCTGAGAAAGGAAGAGAGTCTGCCTCTCAAGGGTCTCTGTGATACTGTGATGTACAGTTTACCAGCTGCTGTGATGGGTGGATTAAAGGATAAAGGAGCTGGAAGAGGACACCTTTGCTTTTGGTCAGGGTTTTCTCACTTGCATATCTGTGAACAACAATCTGTAATCACCTCTTTTCAGATGCTACTTTGTTCGTTGGGTTTGTGGTAAGAAGTCTCCTCAAAATACAGTTTTTCTCTCTAGGATGGAAGCTGAGTGGGGCCATCCACACTGACTGCCCTGGGGCCAGGTGACCTTGGTCTTGGTGAATGTCACCTCCTCTGCCCAGTCCCTCCAACCAGCTATGAGAGTCACTAGCAGACTTCATGAGCTTATTTGTAACAGAGAAGAGAAAACAAATTGCTTTACCAGTGTTTTAATTCAATTCCACACGTTTTTTAGTTCCTGAATGTCTCAATTGGAAGAATTGGTCTGAAAGTCTTCTTCCAGCAATTCTCCAAACTGCCATTTGGTGCCTGGATAATTATTAACACCAATCTAATAAGAGGAGAACAATCTGTTTGTAGAAATTTTCCTGGCAGTGGTTGTGATGGTTTCAGTCCACTTTGCATCATTAGAAAAAAATGTTTCATCCCTTTATGCTATTATCAAGCTGCTAATTTTTTACAGTTAAAAAAAATTCAATTTCATATGGCAAAGATTTGGGAAATTTTTTTTTATTCATTCTCCTAAGTGAATGCAAATATTTCTGAAATGATTAAAAAATGCCTAATTTTCCATAGCATTTTATGTATCCTTTAGTTCTCTTATATTTTAAAGCTTTTTCCTTCAATACATTTTGAACCATTCTTCTTAGGTAAGCAGCATCAAAATGAATTTTCCTGGTTTGAATGTTAATAAATGCATCTTGCCTGTTTTCTGAAATTTTGTTTTATGAATAACATTCAAAAAATTATACACTAGCAATAAATCATAAGAGAGTGAAATAAGTCATTTTAGAATCAGAGATTGTGATTCACCCTTTTAGTTAAACACAACATCCATAACATTGTTTACTCCATTTTGTGCTTTTATATTAGCCCGATCATCTCAGCTGTGCAGAGTGTATACTTCATAAAGTGACTGTTTTTACCATTGATAATTGTGAGGACTGCCCTCCTTCTCCTCCCCACTCCCCCACCTCATATTGTTATGGCATCACACTCACCCACCACATAATTATAGTTATCAAACACCTGTTATGTTTCATTCAGAATCCAAAGGCATTAAATACCACCTTTTGCTGATGACTCCCAAATTTATGCTTCCAGCTCTGATGTAATCCAAAGCTGCAGCATCAAATTCAATCGCATACCTATGTCTATTGTTAACTAGTTAAAAGGCGTTTCAAACTCAACACATCACAAGCACAGTTCTTACATATAAGCCCTTAAACAGAATTTACAACCTCACTTGCGGTCAGCACCTTCTACCTGATTGCTAAACCTAAAAACCAAGGGGCACCGTGAACTCCATGAACCCAGACAAATCCCCAGTTTATTACTTTTTCTCCTGCCTAGGTTGCCAACAAGTTTCTATTTTAGACCTCTTCACTTCATTCAGCTCTCAGGAGCCAAAATGATCTTTATAGAACACAAGTCAGATCATGTTACTCCCAAACCTCAGCATGAAACACTTCAGCACCTTCCCATGTCAGTCCAGTTCAGTCACTCAGTCATGTCTACTCTTTGTGATCCCATGGACTGCAGCACACCAGGCTTCCCTGTCCATGACCATCTCCCAGAGTTTGCTCAAACTCAAGTCCATGGAGTCGGTGATGCCATCCAACCATCACATCCTCTGTTGTCCCCTTCTCCTCCTTCCTTCAATCTTGCCCAGCATCAGGGTCTTTTCCAGTGAGTCAGTTCTTCACATTAGGAGGCTAAAGTATTGGAGTTTCAACTTCAGCATCAGTCCTTCCAATGAATATTCAGGACTGATTTCCTTTAGGATGGATTGGTTGGATCTCCTTGCAGTCCAAGGGACTCTCAAGAGTCTTCTCCAACACCAGAGTTCAAAAGCATCAATTCTTCAGTGCTCAGCTCTTTTTATGGTCCAACTCTCACATCCATACATGGCTACTAGAAAAACTGTAGTTTTGACTAGACAGAACTTTGTCGGCAAAGTAATGTCTCTGCTTTTTAATATGCTGTCTAGGTAGGTCATAGCTTTTCTTCCAAGGAGCAAGAGTCTTTTAATTTCATGGCTGCATTCACCATCTGCAGTGATTTTAAGTGAAGTCGCTCAGTCGTGTCCAACTCTTTTGATCCCATGGACTGTAGTCTACCAGGCTTCTCTGTCCATGGGATTTTCCAGGCAAGAGTACTGGAGTGGGTTGCCATTTCCTTCTCCAGGGGATCTTCCTGACCCAGAGACTGAACCCAGGCCTCCTGCATTGCAGGCAGACGCTTTACCTTCTGAGCCACCAGGGAAGCCCAAGAAAATAAAGTCTGTCACTGTTTCCATTGTTTCCCCATCTATTTGCCATGAAGTGATGGGACTGGATGCCATGATATTTGTTTTTTGAATGTTGAGTTTTAAGCCAGTTTTTTCACTCTCTTCTTTCACTTTCATCAAGAGGCTCTTTAGTTCCTCTTTGTTTTCTGCCATAAGGGTGGTGTCATCTGCATATCTGAGGTTATTGATATTTCTCCCAGCAATCTTGATTCCAGCTTGTACTTCATCCAACCGGCTTTTTGCATTATTACTCTGAGTGTAAGTTAAATAATATGCCTTGACGTACTCCTTTCTAGATTTGAAACCAGTCCATTGTTCCATGTCCAGTTTTAACTGTTACTTCCTGACCTGCATACAGATTTCTCAGGAGGCAGGTCAGGTGGTCTGGCAGGTCAGATCAGGTATTCCCATCTCTTTAAGAATACTCCACAGTTTGTTGTGATCTTCACAGTCAAAGGCTTTGGCATAGTCATCAAAGCAGAAGCAGATGTTTTTTTGGAACTCTCTTGCTTTTTCTATGATCCAGCGGATGTTGGCAACTTGATCTCTGGTTCCTCTGCCTTTTCTAAATCCAGCTTGAACATCTGGAAGTTCATGATTCCTGTATTGTTGAAGCCTGGCTTGGAGAATTTTGAGCATTACTTTGCTAGCGTGTGAGATGAGTGCAATAGTTTGAATGTTCTTTGGCATTGCCTTTCTTTGGGGTTGAAATGAAAACTGACCTTTTCCAGTCCTGTAGCCACTCCCAAGTTTTCCAAATTTCCTGGTATATTGAGTGCAGCACTTTCACAGCATCATCTTTCAGGATTTGAAATAGCTCCACTGGAATTCCATTACCTCCACTGGCTTTGTTCATAGTGATGCCTTTCTAAGGCCCACTTGACTTCACATTCCAGGGTGTCTGGCTCATGGAGAGTGATCACACCATCATGGTTATCTGGGTCATGAAGATCTTTTTTTGTATAATTCTTCTGTGTATTCCTGCTGCCTCTTCTTAATATACCATTCCTGTTCTTTATTGTGCCCATCTTCACATGAAATGTTCCCCTGGTATCTCTAATTTTCTTGAAGAGATCTCTAGTCTTTTCCATTCTATTGTTTTTCTCTATTTGTTTGCAGTGATCACTGAGGAAGGCTTTCTTATCTCTCCTTGCTATTCTCTGTAACTCTGCATTCAAATGCTTATATCTTTCCTTTTCTCCTTTGCCTTTCACTTCTCTTCTTTTCACAGTTATTTGTAAGTCCTCCTCAAACAGCCATTTTGCCTTTTGCATTTCTTTTTCTTGGGGACAGTCTTGATTACCACCTCCTCTACAATGTCATGAACCTTCTTCCATAGTTCTTCAGGCACTCTGTCTATCAGATCTATTTGTCACTTCCAGTGTATAATCATAAGGGATTTGATTTATGTCTTACCTGAATGGTCTAGTGGTTTTCCCTACTTTCTTCAATTTAAATCTAAATTTTGCAATAAGTTTATGATCTGAGTCACAGTCAGCTCCCAGTCTTTTTTTTTTTTTTTTTTCTGACTGTATAGAGCTTCCCCATCTTAGGCTGCAAAGAATATGATCTATTTGATTTCAGAATTGACCATCTACTTTTGTCCATGTGTAGAGTCGTCTCTTGTGTTGTTAGAAGAGGGTGTTTGCTATGACCAGTGCATTTTCTTGGCAAAACTCTGTTAGCCTTTGCACTGCTTCATTTTATACTCCAATGACAAACTTGCCTGTAACTCCAGGTATCTCTTGACCTCCTACTTTGGCATTCCAGTCCCCTATGATGAAAAGGGCATTTTTTTTTTTTTTTTGGTTGTTAGCTCTAAAAGGTCTTGTAGGTCATCATAGAACCGTTCAACTTCAGCTTCTTTGGCATTAGTGGTTGGGGCATAGACTTGGATCACTTTGGTACTGAATGGTTTGCCTTGGAAACAAGCAGAGATCATTCTGTCATTTTCGAAACTGCACCCAAGTACTGCATTTTGAACTCTTCTGTGGACTGTGAGGGCTGCTCCATTCTTTCTAAGGGATTCTTGCCCACAGTAGTAGATACAATGGTCATCTGAATTAAATTCACCCATTCTGCTCCATTTCAGTTCACTGATTTCTAAAATGTCGATGTTCACTCTTACCATCTCCTGTTTGACTACTTCCAGTTTACGTTGATTCATGGACCCAACATACCAGGTTCTTATGCAATATTGTTCGGCATTGTACGTTACTTCCATCACCAGTCACATCCACATCTGGGCATTGTTTTCACTTTGGCTCTGTCTCTTCATTTTTCCTGGAGTTATTCTCCACTTTTCTCCAGTAGCATATTAGGCACCTACTGACCTAGGGAGTTCATCTTTCAGTGTCATATCTTTTTGCCTTTTCATACTGTTCATGGGCTTCTCCCATGGCAACTGGAAAAAAAAAACAACTAAGTTATTAATGCTTGTTCTTTACAGGTTAACTGCATAATATCTTGTGGAAGGAGATTAAACCCGTCAGTCTTAAAGGAAATCAACTGTGAATTTTCACTGAAAGGACTGATGCTGAAGCTGAATCTCCAGTACTTTAGCTACCTGATGTGAAGAGCCGATTCATCAGAAAAGAACCTGATGCTGGGAAGGACTGAGGGCGGGGGCAGTGGTGACAGAGGATGAGATGGTTGGTGGCATCATCGACTAAATGGGCATTCATTCGAGCAAACTCTGAGAGATAGTGAAGGACAGGGAAGCCTGGCGTGCTGCAGGCCATGTGGTCACAAAGACCCAGACTTGACTTAGCAGCTGAACAACATCTTGTGTCTGCTACACACAGGACAGGGACATATAGAAGGCAACGCACAGCCTCTGCTTCTGAGAGCATCGTCAGGAGCCTGCAGCTCTGGGTGGGAGCCCAGGGTGCTGCTGACACCACTGCCCTGGATTGCTGTGTCTTTTAATTTCAAGACTGCAGTCACCATTCACAGCGATTTTGGAGCCGAAGAAAGTAAAATCTGTCACTGTGTCCACTTATTCCCCATCTATTTGCCATGAAGTGATGGGACCAGATGCCATGATCTTAGTTTTTTGAATGTTGGGTTGAAACTAGCTTTTTTACTCTACTTTTTCACCCTCATCAAGAGGTTCTTCAGTTCAGTTCAGTTCAGTTGTCACTCAGTCGTGTCTGAGTCTTTGCAACCCCATGAATCCTAGCACGCCAGGCCTCCCTGTCCATCACAATCTCCTGGAGTTCACTCAGACTCACGTCCATTGAGTCGTCCTATCTAAATGTTAAAGTGACTATTTTGACCACTGCTGAGAATGCAGGGCCTGTAAATACAGTTTTCCTGTTTGCTTGAGTACGACCTTTGGAATTGAGAAGAGTGGAGAGAAATCCTGGTTTCATTGATGACGCTCTGTGTGATTTTGGAGGTAATTTCCCTGCAGTCTACTTCCTTTTCCTGTAAAATAATAACAATCCCTGTATCATTACAGATAACATTTTTTGTTCATCAGATGCAATGTTCTGATATTTATTACAATCTTATTCAATTTTTCTTTAGTTCTGTCAGAACTTATATGAGAACAAAATATTTCTAATTAAAAGTAATTTTTCTTGATTATTGGCACTCAGGGGTTTTTCTAGTGGTTCAATCGATAGAGAATCTGCTTGCAGTACAGGAGATCCAGGATCAGTCCCTGAGTCAGGAAGACCCCCTGGAGAAGGAAATGGCAACCCACTCCAGTATTCTTGCCTGGAGAATCCCATGGACAGAGGAGCCTGGTGGGCTACAGTCCATGGCGTCGCAAGAGTGACATGACTTAGAGACAAAACCACGAGCACCGACACTAACACTTATATTCATCTATTTGTTGTAGGAACAGCTTTTGAAATTTTGCCTATTTCTACAAAGAATGCACTATTTTCCATTCCATGAATAGAAAGACATTTTGTGATGGTTGCTTTTTAATTAATGTCAGAATAAATTCTTATTGCATGAATTAGCCAAGACATGGCAGGACTTCAGAGAAAACTGACGTTCTGTTGTCCCTGTGCAAACACTGTCTGCATAACCCAATAGATAATTAACAAAGATGCCTGTGCTCCAGGTCAGAGTTTTCAATCCAAGCTTAGCTTACTTATATTTTAAATGCTATGTCATCTTCTTTCAATCTAATAATAATCTGCATTTTTTGTACTTGATCTTAATACAAAGGCATCCCATTTTACACGAGAGGATGCTGACATGATCTAGAGATAAGGAAAAAAGCTATTTGATAAAACATGAGGAAAGGTACTTAATATACCTTACAGTAGGTGGCTTTTGTTGTTGTTTAATCACTAAGATGTCTGACTCTTTGCCTCACATGGACTGTAGCCCACCATGCTCCTCTGTCCATGGAATTCTCTAGGCAAGAATACCAGAGTGAGTTGCTATTTCCTTCTCTGGGGGATCTTCCCGACCCAAGGATTGAACCCAAGTCTCCTGAGTTGGCGGGTGGATTCTTTACTGCTAAGCCACTAGTTTAGGGGAAATGTGTTTTAAGGAAAAGGTAAGGTCCCCAAGGAGGTGGAGACAAAGAAAGCTGATTGTTCAGCTAAACAAAGTAGTAGAAAAAGAAGCAACGGGAACTAAAAATAAATAAACAAAATAAAAGGATAGAAAAATCAGAAGAGAGAAGTCGAGTAGCACAGGACCAGGAGAAAAGGTGAGGATGGGAGGATTCCTCGAGCAGAGTGATCTGGGCTCCCTGCCTCCCTTCTCCTTACAGCCACCTGTGACTCACCTGCAAGAACTGTGGGTCCTGAAGCATCTTGTGCTTCTGAATATCATATGCTATCTCTCCCTGCACTTGCGCTATCATGTGCTTCAACATGCTCTCAGTCCCAGGCTGCATTCTAATGCCTCTTTACCGACTTTTGCAAACGTTCTACCCCTTTTGCAGAATCTGCCCTCAAGTTCAAATCTACCAACAGCAGCTTGGGTTGGGTTTTGTTAATTAAAACAATTTTCATGCACCCTGGGACATGTGTATCCTATATTACTCTGGCACTCTTGGCAAGAGCTCAAAAGTCATTGTACACCACATTAATATTCAACAAGCCCTTTAAAAATGTTTCCGAAGGTGGGGATGCAATTTCAGGAGCCCATCCGCCTCCCAGGCATTTATAAATATCGAATTGTTTTAGTGCAGAGGCGTTCTCAGGAGACTTCACCATTAACTGTTCCCCTTAAAACAATTTTTCAGCACACCACACAGAAATTACCAAAACTATGGTGTTGGAGCACATGGCAAATAGTGCTGCTCAGCATCAAGACCAGACTTGGACTGTTAATTCCATTTATGAGATGTAAGTCATGGAGAAGCCCATCACGTTGATGGAGCCCACACGCCGCTCAGAAGCGTGCTTCCAATTCACACATTTCTTGACCTTCTGTCCTACAGTAGGAGCAGGATCTGATGATGCTCACACCACTCACACCAGATCACTGCCAGGGATGCAGAGACTCAGCTTGAGGACTGTCTAGGTCTGCCTCAGACAGGATGAAGGCTTGTAACAAGGGACTTCCCCAGTGGTCTAGTGGTTAAGACTCTGTACTTCCAGTGCCAAAGGCACGGGTTCCATCCCTGGTTGGGGAACTGAGATCCCATGTGCCCCATAGCACAACCAAAATAATTTTGTAAAACCTTCTGGCTGGGTCTTCCCTGGTGGCTCAGTGGTAAAGAATCTGCCTGTCAGTGCAGGAGACACGGGTTCCACCCTGATCCAGGAAGATCCCACATGCCGTGGAACAACTAAGCCTGTGTGCCACAACTGCTGAGTCTCTGCTATAGAGCTTAGGAACCTCTACTTGAGCCCACTTGCTGCAACAGCTGAAGCCCGAGTGTCCTGGAACCCGTGCTCCAGGAACAGTAACAGAAGCCACCGTGATGAGAAACCCTCACACCTCAACAAAGAGTAGCTCCTGCTCGGCACAACTAGAGAAAAGCCGGCATAGCAACAAAGGCCCAGCACAGCCAAAACTAAATAAATACATAATTAAAAAAAAAAAGTCTCCTGGCAGAACCCCACCCCTGCTCCATCTCTCAAGAGGCCCCTCTGCAACCAGAGGGCAGAATGAAAGGACGAAATCTGGCAGAATGAAACCAGAAGGCAACACTTTATTTTCTAGAACTGAACAGAATAAAAAATAACATTTACCAGCAGTTTGAATGATTCAGGAGCTGTCCCACAGGGCAAAGGGCACACTTTGTACTAGAAAAAATCTTTGAAAAGAGAATGATTTAAAAAGAAAGACATAACTATGTATCCATTCTCCCCCAAAGCCCCCTCCCATCCAGGCTGGTACATAACAATGGATACACGCATATGCTTGGTTGAGTCCCTTTGCTGTTCACCTGAAACTACACGACATTGTCAGTCAGCTATACCCCAATGCAAAATAAAAAGTTTGAAGTAAATACATCAAATATTAATATATTAATATTTTTAAAAAAGAAAGATGAAGGAAGTTGAAGCTTTTCAAGTATCTCACACTCCTGCTTCTCAACCTGCAGGCGCTGTGTTTGCGCTCAGGCAAGAGGGTGGTTTATAAACTCTCCAAAAGCCTGGAACACCATCCAATTTGCACAGAAGTGAGTTAGCAGGTGTTGGTTCTTTTGGAGGTTCACCCAAAAGGACAAAGAAGATCATCTGAAAGAGGAGCCGTCCCTCTCAGAACTTCCACCTGGGGAAAAATGCCAGGATTTCTCTTATTTTATTTTGGGTCTTTTTTAGGGTAATAGAAAGGGATAGGATAGTTTTGGCTCAGACTTTTTGGAGAAAAAATATCAATGATAAAAGAGAATTATCACAGTTATTGTATTAGTCAGCTAGAGATGCTATAATAAAATACCACAAATTGGGCAGCCAAAACCACACAAATGCATTTTCTCACAGTTCTAGGGGTTGGAACCTAAGTTAAAATGTGGGCAGGTTTGGTTCCACTGAGACCCGTTTCCTTGGCTTGCAGATGGTAAAGAATCTGCCTGCAACACAGGAGATCTGGGTTCGATCCCTTGGTTGGGAAAATGCCCTGGAGGAGGGCATGGCAACCCACTCCAGTGTTCTTGCTTGGAGACTCCCATGGACAGAGGAACCTGGCGGACTACAGTCCATGGGGT
Source organism: Aepyceros melampus (assembly GCA_006408695.1). Classification (NCBI taxonomy): domain Eukaryota; kingdom Metazoa; phylum Chordata; class Mammalia; order Artiodactyla; family Bovidae; genus Aepyceros; species Aepyceros melampus. The sequence continues at coordinate 282,117 of SJXQ01012106.1, forward strand.
CACAAAGAGTCAGACAGGACTGAAGCGGCTAACATACTTTGTTTCTGCTGAGGCCCCTCTGGGCTTGCAGACAGCCTGTTGTTCACTGTGTCCTGGCGAGGTCTTTTCTCTGTGCAGGTACACCCCAGGGGTCTCTTCTTCTTACTAGGTTGGATTAGGGCTTACTTTGATTTAATCACCTCTTGACTTACTTCAACCTAGATAGCATATTCAAAAGCAGAGACATTACTTTGCCAACAAAGGTCCGTCTGGTCAAGGCTATGGTTTTCCAGTGGTCATGTATGGATGTGAGAGTTGGACTGTGAAGAAGGCTGAGCACCGAAGAGTTGATGCTTTTGAACTGTGGTGTTGGAGAAGACTCTTGAGAGTCCCTTGGACTGCAAGGAGATCCAACCAGTCCATTCTAAAGGATATCAGTCCTGGGTGTTCTTTGGAAGGACTGATGCTAAAGCTGAAATTCCAATACTTTGGCCACCTCATGCAAAGAGTTGACTCATTGGAAAAGACTCTGATGCTGGGAGGGATTGGGGGCAGGAGGAGAAGGGGATGAAAGAGAATGAGATGGCTGGATGGCATCACCGACTCAATGGACATGAGTCTGAGTGAACTCCGGAAGTTAGTGATTGACAGGGAGGCTTGGTGTGCTGTGATTCATGGGGTCGCAAAGAGTCGGACATGACTGAGCTACTGAACTGAACTGAACCACTGAATTGACTTACTTTAATCACCTACATGCAAGGATGGGCTCGATAAAGGACAGAAATGGTCTGGACCTAACAGAAGCAGAAGATATTAAGAAGAGGTGGCAAGAATACACGGAAGAACTGTACAAAAAAGATCTTCATGACCCAGATAATCATGATGATGTGTTGACTAATCGAGAGCCAGGCATCTTGGAATGTGAAGTCAAGTGGGCCTTAGAAAGCATCACGACGAACAAAGCTAGTGGAGGTGATGGAATTCCCGTTGAGCTGTTTCAAATCCTGAAAGATGATGCTGTGAAAGTGCTGCACTCAATTTGCCAGCAAATCTGGAAAATTCAGCAGTGGCCACAGGACTGGAAAAGGTCAGTTTTCATCCCAATTCCAAAGAAAGGCAATGCCAAAGAATGCTCCAACTACCGCACAATTGCACTCATCTCACATGCTAGTAAAGTAATGCTCAAAATTCTCCAAGCCAGACTTCAGCAATATGTGAACCGTGAACTCCCTGATGTTCAAGCTGGTTTTAGAAAAGGCAGAGGAACCAGAGATCAAATTGCCAACATCCGCTGGATCATGGAAAAAGCAAGAGAGTTCCAGAAAAACATCTATTTCTGCTTTATTGATTATGCCAAAGCCTTTGACTGTGTGGATCACAGTAAACTGTGGAAAATTCTGAAAGAGATGGGAATATCTCTATGCCTGTGAGGAAAGATTTCTAGTCTTAACAGGCTTTTGTTTCCAACATTCTAAACAGAAGGTCTGCCTTAACCAGTGACAATGGGCGCTTCCTGACAGCTTTTCCCATCTCAGCATCAAAGGATGCCCTCTTTTGAACCTCTGAAATCTCACAAGAGCTTCCTGAAGCATTGGAGATTCCCAATTATCAAAAAATTTTTTTAGATTCCCTATCCTGAAAGTGCCCAAGTGCATTTCTGCATGATGGCATAAACAGAAGAGAAGTCATGGGCACTGCAGGGTCTGGCCAGTCCCAAAGGATACAGCCCTTCTCAGCCTTTCTAAGGCCCTGGGGACTGGCCATCAGGCCTCCTGCTTGCCCAGCCACGGGGACCCTCCACACACGGAGGGATGGGCCACTGGTCATCATCCACAACCCAAGGAAATTTTAAAGTACCGAGAAGACATTTCTTCTCATTTTGTTTTTCTTATGTGATATTTTAGATAGACATAGCAATAGTTTTGAGGATAATTTTATAAACACTCATATACCCTGAATTCAGCCTGAGAAATCAGACAGCACAGACACATTCTGCTCCTAGATGTTTGAACATTCATTTCATTTGCTCCCTGGCCTTTATTTTAATTACATGACAAGAAGTCTGAAAAAACTGCCTGGGCAAAAATTAGAATCCAAAGTTCAGGTCACATCCTTGGCTGAGATGACCTTCCTCCCTCGCCTGTGTCTCAGACCAGCTGAAGTCTTTCTGTCATAATTGCTATCGGCTACTCTGTGTTTTTATTTTTACTTGTTCAAAAGTAAGCAATCAAAAACTTGCTCCCCACCTCAATCCCTTTAAAATCAATCTGTCCCAAACCCTGATCTCTGACATTCACAGGTGAATGTACATTAAGAGAAGTTTTTAGGGTATTGCTAATTACCTTTAAAAATGTCCTAGGCTTCTTTCATCATTCATTAGCTATTTAGACAATGAATGACTACAACATCTGGTTCTTTTTATGAATTCACATAACATTAGAAGAGGAACGTGGAAAACAGTCATTTCATTTGGGTCATTTTTAGGCTTTCTGAATCAAGAGGTCCTGGGAACCGGCCATTGACACTTAGTGGAGAGGGAGTTATTTCAGAATCCAGCACCCCAAACATTCTGACTGGAAGTTTGAGCTTGCAGCACAAGTTCTGATTGTAATCTGTTCTGAAGCTGAAATAATCACTCGAGTGTCTGTTAAAACCTCTTGTGAAATCATCCTCATTAGAAACAATTGCAGAAGTTTGAGCAAAGCGTATTTACACGCCAATTCATGAACATGGGTTGGTTTATCTTGGAAAATATTTGACTGATTCGGAAAACACTTGCTCTGTATGTTTTGCTTCAGTATGTTAGAAGTTGTTTTTGGAACTAAGAAATTGTTTCATTCTCTCATTTACCAGAATGTATACATCATGTCTATTTTCTAAAGAACTGTGGATGAATCATACTATTTTCTTTTATACTTTGGAATAGACCCAGAATTATGACTGATTCACTGGGTTTCTCACAAAATATAATACTTGGTAGGAGAAGAGGACTCAGAGGTAAACCTAAATTGTCTCCTTAGTTTTCTAGAAAAAGAGAGATTGTAAGGTTGAATCAGATTCACTACCTGTTGTTCATGCAGAGCAAAAATGAAAAATCAAACGTGTGAGTCACTCTGTTAGTTTCCTGGGGTGGGAGTAACAAAATAGCACAACCTGTTTGACTTAAAAACACAGATCCATTCCTCACAGTTTTGGAGGCTGGAGGCCTGAGCTGAGGCTGTAGGCTGGGCTGGTTTCTCTGGAAGCCTGTCTGTGGCTGGCGGGCGGCCATGTGGCTTCTTCCCCCATGGTCTCACTCGGCCTCCCCTCTGGGTGCTCCTGTCTGAGTTTCTGTGTCCTCATCTCCTCTTCTTACAAGGACATGAGTCAGGTTGATGAGAACCCACCCAATGACCTCCTTTCCCCTTTATGGCCTCTTTAAAGACCCTGTCTGCAACCATAGTTCTGTTCTCAGGGACTGCGGTTAGGGCTTCATCACATGTAATCTGGGAACATGAGTCAGGCCCCAACGGCTGCACAGCCTGTTGCAAAGCTGGTTGCTCACGGGCGGCTGGAGGACAGAGCTCAAGGGCTGCTTTCTGGAGGAAGCCCTCGTGTTTTAATTCAAGGGGGTGATTTTTATCCCCATTTTCCATTCTGGTTCAGTGTTATCTAGCACAGCAGAACCAAAGAATCTGCTAAATATTGACAGAAAGAGGAATGAATTGTTGGCTATTCAGCTGAAAAGAAAACACTCACCTTCATTCCCTAAGGCTGCCTGCGCGTGCCCAGTGTGTCTCTGCAGCAGCCAAGGCCTCGGCTAAGGACGGACCTGCCTCTGCGAGCCAGGAGCATCCTCATGCTCCCAGAGCATCCCCACAACCCTGAGAATGAAGGTAGGGACCAGAGACCTGCATCCGGGCTGTCCCCCTCGGCCGCCTCCAGGCACAGGCCATGTCCCTTCTGGGAGGGAACCAGAGGCAGCGCCTGCCTTCACTCTGAGGCCATTTTCTCCGGAAGGCCTCAAATCCAAGTGGAACAATCCCATATAAAACATATAATTCTGCCGTTTTTATTTCCATGAATGGGGAAAATGGAATTTTATGCATACTGTATTTCAGAAAATCCTGTTGTATCCTGGGTACCTAATCTCCATGGTCTGGGGATTTATTGCCATAGAACCTGCCTGGCCTAAGGCTTTCTTGATGATTCTTCAGGAAGAGAAGCAATGAGAGATGTGTGTTGTCTTGAATCGATTGGTTGGACTTCTAAGGTGCTGAAGAAAGCATGGTCGGTGGAGGCACCACTAGCAGGGCTCATGGCAGAGACTTCCTGGCTGAGGTCGAGAGGAATAAAAACCCGGCAGGCGTATTTTTGGTTTCTCCTTTCTCCCTGGAGGTCTGTTCTTGTGCAGGATTCACAGTGATCACAGGTAGAGCATTTTCACTTTGCTGGGAGCATGTTCAGCTGGCCTTCTGCCTGCATTATGTACGATGTCTGGAGGTCTACACTCGACCACCCAGCTGGGCAGGATGGGGGCTGCAGACACAGCAGGAAGGGGCTTGTCGTCAGAACCACACGGTCCTGGAGCAGAGAAGGTGCTTGAGTACCTGTGCCAGAACTACTGGCATCTAACCGGACGATGCGGGCCCACCTGGCGGCAGGGTACCCACCTTGTGGAAGCTGGAGCAAGGCTAGTGGAGGAAACATCAGAGTTCTGAAACCTCCATCCAGGGTCTCCTCACCCTGGTTACCGCCACGCTTGCCCCTTTGTGAACTCCAGAGTCTTTATGCTTCTAGAGTGACCTCACCATCTGCTATCACAGTGCAGTCATGCTGCTTATCCACAGCCGGACCCAAAGCCACACGGGGACTGGAGCACTGTCCAGCCACCCTGAGTCCTAGGACAGTGGCTCTGAAGAGCACTGGATGCAGGCTTTCTGGAAGAAGGCTGTTTCCCTCCTGATAGAGGTGTCAAAAGAGCTCAGCTTTGCTCCTTTGTATGTCCATCCTGCGGGCAAGGAGTCTTTGCCACTCAGAAACGGTGAATTGCATCTCAGATGAAAGCATTTGATTAGAACAGGCCTTGTTGGCCAAAGCACCTCCTGCCAGTCACAGCAAGCAGTGCCAGGGTGTGAGCGAGCCAGGTCCTGGCAGCTTGGGGATTTCAATAACCATCCCTACTCACATGCTTAAAGCAGAAGCAAAATCCTTCAAAAGATCTTAAACTGTTGAAGTGAGGATGAAATACATAGCTGATCTGAGAGCTGGCATGGCAGACAGAGCTCCCCTGCTCTTTGATCAATACTGAGATGGGCTGAGTCTCACAACCGAGAAGAACCACATGGGTTACACAGCAGGACACTTCCTTCTGTGCATGAGGGGCTGACGTGGGGAGGGCCAGTGATGCAATGGATGAGCCTATGGCTGGCCAGTGGTTGAGGCGAGTCAAGATATCCATCCCCCGGCTCTGGCTGGGGCTGGGTTGAGGGGGTCGTGGGTACCACTGCAGGGGTGCAGAGCCCACCCTAACCCTACTGCCAACACAGCCATTAATGATCTCTGCCCACAAGGTGCCAAGACCCAGATCTAGGAAGGAGGGTCTGGGGTCCTGCTCAAGGCTGGGCAGTGGCAGAAGACCAGCGGCAGGGGGCCACTAGGGAGACCTTGGCCTAGAAGGTGGCCCAGGACTGGGGGGACAGGGAGCAGTGGAGTGTGTCTTGGGGGCATATTGAGTGGACCAGCTTCAGAGCATTTTACAAAAGTAGTTTGCTGGATACACTGCTTTCTAAACAAATTAGCAATTGTTGATCCTAGTCATGCTTTATTGTGCTTATTTTCCCATGTCTGCTGGCAGATCTTGCCTCTGCCACAAGAAAAATGGTGCAGCTAGAGTTTCTGTCCAGAAGAGGAAGATGTGTCCTATCTCTTCCCTCTCAGGAGAGGAAACCGAGAGGCCTAGATGCACAAAACAGATGCAGTCCCACCTGGAACATTATGCAGCTGTGAAAAGGTTGTGAGATGTAGCATCATTCCAAGAGCTCCAAGTCCAGGTGGCTCAGTGGTAAAGAAACCACCTGCCAATGCAAGAGACTCAGGAGATGCTGGTTTTACCCCTGGGTCAGGAAGATCCTGGAGAAGGAAATGGCAACCCACTCTAATACTCCTGCCTGGAAAATCCCATGGACAGAGGCGCCTGGCGGGCTACAGTCCATGGAGTCACAAAGAGCAGGACGTGACTCAGCATGCATGCATGAATCACGCAGGGCAGCGGACAGTGTCAAAGCAACTGGCTACACATTCAGCAAACAGACAGGGCAGCCTCAGCCCCACAGACCCCGGGGCAAGTACAAAGACCCCACCCAGAATCAGCCCTGGAGGACCAGGAGCACGCACTCAGCAGCCTAGATCCATCCACATTTCTCACGTTGGTGCCAACGAAAGTGTATTTATGTGATTTTTTTTTTAAAAGATGGATTTAAAAGCATGGTTCCTATACAAATTACTTTTGTCTTGCAAACAAAACGGACACCTCTAGCAAAATTCCTTAACTTGAGGAGATGAGTAAAAGGTAGAGTGAGAAAGTCTGGGAAAGATGTGGCTTTTTAAAGCCAAGAAGAGCAAGTCCAAGAGTCTGCAGCTGGGCTGGGGTGGGGGTGCTGAAGCATTTGTCCAAGGAGCCCCCAGCGACCACCAAAACAAAGCCACCGGCCCCAGATACCATCTTCAGAGATGCCTCGGAGAAGGTGTATCTGATAAGGTCCTACAGGGCCATTCAAGGTCTGGGTTAGAAGAACTCAGTGCCCAGTCTATGGTTTCATCAAAATCATAGACTGTTTCTCTTCTAGATTTTCCAGAGTAAGAAAATCCTTCTTTGTCATTACTTAGACTTTTGTTGTTGCTCAGTCGCTAAGTCATGTCCAGCTCTTTGTGGCCCCATGGATTGCAGCATGCCAGGCTTCCTTGTCCTTCACCATCTCCCAGAAAATTTGCTCAAACTTAGGCTTTAGCAGATCACATAAGACAACCTCTCAATTATAAGCAGACCTTGCAAACTCAAGGAGCAGACAAAACGATATTAACATTTCATCTCACTCTTCTTTCCTTTCATTTTTTTCTCCTTTATTTATATATTTTTTTACTTATCAAAATAATTTGAGTTTTTACTGGTTTTTTTTTTATTAACTTGGGCTCCTTTTATTGTGAAGGGATAACCAACAAGGTTCTACTGTATAGCACAGAGAACTCGGCTCAGTGTCAGGTGTCAGCCTGAATGGGAGGGGAGTTTAGGGGAGAATGGATACATCCATATGTATGGCTGAGTCCCTTTGCTGTCTACCTGAAACTATCACAACATTGTTAATTGGCTATACTCCAATGTAAAATAAAAAGTTTTTAAAAAGGAGAATTAATTTAAAAAAATAACCTGTGCTCCTAAATAAAGTGATCCAGCAATTAAATGATTGATTATTTCTAAGATTAATTAAGGATTGCTGAGGGGACCATAATTTTATTACACACATACTATCAGGAAACTACAGAAAAATCACCAGCTCACTTGAAGCTCTGGGAATACTGTTAATATAGATCCTAACAAATGTTGAATGTGCCCCCTTTAAAATGAGAAAATAACCTCAGCTCCTTTAAAATGTAGAGTTTGGCATTTTACTAAATTTCATAGGGAGAAAATGTAATGAGTCAATAAACCCAATTTGGAGGCTGGTTATTGTCACATAAATTAATTTGCCTGCTAAATGATCAGATTCACATCCACCTTTTTCCCCACCATCTGCCTCACAACAAAGTTGGCATTGGACTCCTTTGAGGACGGCCTGTAAAAATGTCATTACTTAAAGGCTTATTATCCACCGAGTGATGCTGAACTCCAATTTCCCTCTGCTTGCCGGCTGATCAGGTAAAGAACAGAGTTTGGAAATTTTTTTTCCAAATACGGTACCCACCCGCAGTTCGCTGGGAGGCATCTTCTTCCTCCAAGGCGGTCATCCAAAGAAGCGGTGCCGCCATGTGACCTTGGCCTCCCTCTTGGCAGGCCACCGCCGTTTAGTGGGAACATGGCAGGCCTCGTGTCCATGGCTGGATTGCGACTAGGCTCTCCAAACACTTGTGATCTGTGAAATCTCCCCCGACTGTCACACTGAGCGATCCCATCCCAGCTCGTGCAATCAGGCACCTGGCAGGCTCCACCAAGCAGAATGCTGGCCTGGGGGGTGTGAGCGCCAAGCCTCTGCTGTGGCCAAGTTCTGAATATGACCCCAGTGGACTCTGGGGGCCGAGACACGCCTCACCAGGATCTTCACACCATCCTCGTCTGATGGGAGATGGGCAGATACGGTCGGTAGAAGAAGCATAGTAGCTACAAAAGAACCCTTTGCTATTTAAGGTTTTAAAGCTAAGCTATAACACTCCGCTGTAGGTAATTCTTTGTGTATTTTTATTTTTTGCCTTTTCGTCCGTGCTTTTCCCCAACGGTCGAGATGGCATCACAGTCACCGGCGCATCCCGGGCCGTGTAATTCCCACTGTTTAAGCTTCACTGTAATGACATGATGTAGATTTCTTGTTAGCAGACTCCATATTTTTTTAAAAGATATGACATGTAAAGAACACAGTGACTCAAATAATGATTGATAATCAGAGACTCAAAGAAAGGATATTGGGAATATTCTTACCTCAGATTTTCACAAATTTATTATTAATCTACTAAAAATTTTGAGAATTTACGGTGTATTAATACATAAAAACAAATGCAATATAGTGAGATGGTCCATTCCCACAGGGCTCCGTGTCTAGTCTCTAACAGGAAATTCAGACTCACTGACTGAAACAGTAATCTACTCCAGTACCGGATGAAAAACAAGCCTGCCGTGAGGTTCTGTAGAGGGACAGCACAGGGGTGTCATGCAGGCCCCCCACCCGGCGACAGGCTGAGGTCCCCAAGCGGAGAGGCCCATGAGGCCAGCAGGAAGGTCCCCGGGGACCGCTGGCTCTATTGAGGAGTCAAGACAGGGTTCTCAAGGGTTTCTGTGAAGGATTTTAGAGTCTGCCCAGTCGAGAGCCATTGAAGAATTTTAGGCAGAAGAGTAACATGCTTGGGATGAGTTTTCGAAGCTTGTTCATCCATTAGCATTGCAGCAAATGTCCTAGGGTGGGTGGATCTGAGCATGGAAACCAGCCTGGAGGCTGTGCGGATTCGCCAGGTGGGAGATGGCGAGCCAGGCAGGGCGGTGGCAGCAGGAAGAGAAGGGTGGTACGTTAAGATGATAAGTGGGGATGAGCCACAGCAGGGATAGCAATGGGCAGGGCGGGCGGCGGGAGGGGGGCTCTGGGTTTCCACCTCAACACAGGCTGTGAGCATCCAAAGACAAGGGAGCCTCGGATGGTACCACTTGCTTGAAGGATGAACAGTGAACTCATGGACTGTAGCCTGCCAGGCTCCTCTGTCCATGGAATTCTCTAGACAAGAATACTAGAGTGGGTTGCCATTCCCCTCTCCATGGGGATGGACCCTCATGAAAGGGATGAAGAAGGGATGGATCCTCCTTCCTGACCCAAGGATTGAACACAAGTCTCCCATTTTATTCATATACACTCTCTAATTTTTAATTTAAAAATAAAAAAATATTTCATTTGTTGCTGTTAGTTAAACAACGTGATCAAATTTTCCAAAACCTGCTGCCAAGTCATTGCTGACTTCATTTAAAATCTGATTCTATTTTAAGTACGTCAAAAATTAGGCAAATTTATTTCCTCTAGAAAAGAACTCTCAATGTCAAAACACCTTTTAGTCATGTTGACTCATTTATAATTTTGGAACAAAGTTAATTATGACTATTTCAGGATAACATAAAAATATAGCTCAGATTTGTTACTAGGCCACGTGTTTGCTTCTCTGTAAGTTGTACTTCAGGTTGTGACTTCTGAATTCCTTTAAAATGTACTGATCATCTCTCTTTTATATTTTAACTATTATTATTCCACTTTGTTTTGACTTAATTTTCAATCTCATTTTTTTCTATATAGTCAAACATTGCATATCTAACATGCCTTCATATATTATACTGTTTTTCAATAACAGTAAAGTAAGTGTTTGCTAAAAAAGATACTGGCATAGAATCAATACTGACTGGTGGATAGCTGCATTTCAGTTTGCTTCCTAAAAATTATGATAAGTTTAAACACTAGTCAGCTAAGAAGAGCTGGCTATTGGAATAGGACTTGCATTGTTTTAAAAGAGATGAAAAAGAGAAAGCCAATCAAATGTCAGGGATATATGTAATGCTAAACAAACAAACACATCACACACATGCACGCATACACATGCACACACACACCACCCTAACACACAACATGGACACACATGTGCACGCATACACATGCACACACGTTCCCCTATGCACATGCTCACACACGTGCAAGACATGTGCACACATACACACGCACACATGATCCCACACGCACACACATGTGCATGCATACACATGCTCACACTCAACATGCACACACACGTGCTTGCATACACATGCACACACGGTCCCACACAGTCACAACATGCACACATAAGCACACTCACATGTAAAAACATAGGGGCGTGGGTCATCAGTTTCCCAGAATTACACTAGAAAATGTGAAACCAGCAGTATTTATCTTAGAGCCAGAGATACGTGAAGACCTGTGCATTCGTATTCAGGTCTGCACCAACAGTGATGAACTGGTGCTATTTAAACTGAATCCTGTTAACTCACTTTGATAATAGGATTAAGTAGTTGAATACTGTTTGCTCACCTCAGAGGCAAGGACAATTTGCCGTCCACAGCTGTTACAATCTGAAAAACACAGTGCTTCCAGAACCCACAGCCCTGACCATGTATTTCTTAAAGACTGTGGAGATATCTATTCTACTGCTTAAAATAAAAGGGACACATTTCAGTACATAAATAATATAAAAAGAATATCTAATGAAAAGCAACTATTTGATTTTAAGAGACTCTGCAGCTCCTTCTGAAAAACCCAGGAAGTCAGATGTCTTGACTTCCCAGTGCAGGACTTGAGTCACCGTCTTACCAGCATTTGTGATAAACTCTTTTAAGGGAAAATTTTCTTAGCTGTCCCTCACAAAATTAATGTGGATTACAACGAAGCTTTAAAGGAGCCAAAATAAACAAGGGAAAAACACAGACACTCTGAGTCTGAAGTGAGAAAACTTTTCAGGTAATTAATCAGTGACTTGGTGGGTGAAACACGGCACCCCTTTTGCTCCACAGTGGTCGTTCTGCAAAATCCCACAGCTGTTCTTGTATCTGTCACAGCAAGCCCTGGGGGGATGGGAACACCTCTCCCCTGCCTGTAGGAGCTGGCATATAGTTAATCCTCAAATATTTGAGGATTGATTTGATGCAAAGTTTCCAACACTAATTTAAGTGTGAGAACTCAAAGACAAGAAAAGCCTGGGATGACTGAAGGAGCCATGAATGATTTCCATGCATCTCACCGTCTCTTTGTGTTGAATCTGACTTGATAACTATGAAAGTGAAGTGAAAGTCAAAGTCACTCAGTCGTTTCTGACTCTTTGAACTATACAGTCCACAGAATTCTCCAGGCCAGAATACTAGAGTGGGTAGCCTATGCTTCCTCCAGCAGATCTCCCCAACCCAGGAAATGAACCGGGGTCTCCTGCACTGCAGGCAGATTCTTTACCAACTGAGTATCATTATGGGTGAGGCCAAATATGTGTGCATGGGTGCTCAGCCGTGTCTGACTCTTTGCGACCCCATGGACTGTAGCCCACCAGTCTCCTCTGTCCGTGGGATTCTCCAGGCAAGAATACTGGAGTGGGTTGCCATTTCTCACTTTAGGGGATCTTCCCAGGACTGAACCTGCATCTCTTGTGTATCCTGCAGGAACATAATCCACCAGCATGATCACAGACGATTTGTGACCGCGCTTGGGATACATATTGCTCACAAGACCAGAGATCCACAGACCCCAAACAGACGCCAGCCTATCATCCCAGAAGTCGGGGAGCTTGGATATGATGACCCCAGGTGTGATTCTGGTGACACCTGTCTCCAATGGCTGGAGCAGGTTCCCAAACTGGGCCCCCGCCCTGAGGTCCAAAGCCCAGAACAGGACATAGGAGGGCCTGGGAAACACACAGACAGGCGGGTGCCCGGGGACATCTGCAACTGAACGGTTGGTATTTCTGAGTCAGAAAATAACACTTGCACCCCTGCCAGGTGGACCTCCTAAACACGCTAGTGGACTGCCAAGATTTGAGCTTTTGGGGCTTCCTTGGTGGTCCAGCATTACGACTCTGCTTCCACCAGAGGGGTCGCAGTTTCGATCCCTTTTTGGGGATTTAAGATCCCATATGCCAAGCACCACAACCAAAAAAAAAAAAATTGAGCTTTTTTCCTTTCTGAGTGATTTACCACTTTTAGCATATGTGACCGCCTTTTTGTTCATTTCCACCATGGTGTGACAGTCCTGGCGTGACCATGTGAGGACAAGAAAACACCCCCAACCCAGCGTGGAGGAGGAGCTGATGAGGGGAGCAAGACATCTACTCAGGAAGGAGGGAAAAGGCGAGCTTCTCCCCCTCCCCCTCTTCCCTTTGATTATAAGACTGTAGCCCACCAAGTTCTCGGGGCAGCACCCTCTCCACCCATCTGCCCGTAAGCCTCACAAGTGTCCTACTCTAATAAGTCACTTCTTTTCTCTCACTTCGCTCTCTCTGGATTCTTCCAGCACTGAAACATAGAGAACTGGAGCTCCTTGGAGTCCTGAGACCCATTTCTGCGGTTCATTTCCTCTGTCCTCGCTGGGGCAGAGAAGCTGATCTCCTTTGATGTTTAGGAGGTATGTCTCCACTGTCTTTCTCAGCTCCAGTATCAGAGCATTCTGATCCTCTGTGCTTGCTGTCAGCGCCTGTTTTAATCTTGCAGTATATTTAGACTCTTCGTTTTATTGCTCATTGTCTTGAGGAATCAGGTTAGTGGGAGGAGAGGCATTTAAACCAGAAGCTAATGTTCTTCAACTTTGAAAAAAAACAAAAAACGCTGCATTTTAAGAGTCTTTTTCTCACTCCCACTCTTTCTTTTCTAATGAAATTCTTTAGAAGACATTGCCACTCAAGCACTATTTTTCTTACTTTCTTGTTTTTTCTCTCCCATTTTTTGGTTTTTACTGTTATATTTTCATTTCTTCTGGTAGGTTTTCTCTACTCTATCTTCCAAATTTCCAACTGAGTTTTTTAGTTTCATTTCTCACATATTCTGTTGTACAAAGCTCTTGTTCCCTCTTTGTGCCTTGTGGTATAATTTTCTTGAATAAAATATCATCTCTTATTTCTCTAAGGGTTTTAAGCATAGTTTTACTGTTTTAGGCTAATGTCTTTATTATCATTTTCCTACTAAGTTTCTTTATTATTTTCTTATTTTGTTCCTTTTTACTTCTTTAATCATTGAGTGCATGACTTTACTTCTGGCGATTTGCTATTCAGTCCACCTCTGCAACTCCATGGACTGTAGCCCACCAGGCTCCTCTGTCTGTGAGATTCTCCAGGCAAGAATACTGGAATGGCTTGCCGTTTTCTTCTCCAGGGGATATTCCCAACCCAGGGACTGAACCCACATCTCCTGTATTGCAGACAGATTCTTTACCTGCTGAGCCTCCCAGGAAACCCTACTGGTGGTTGTTGGTTGAATGAAACACTCAGACTTCTCTGGTGGTCCAGTGGTTAGGACTGTAGCTTACACTGTAGAGGGCGTGGGTTCAACCCCTGATCAGGGAAGTAAGATCTTACACACCCTTCGATGTGGCCAAAAAAATAAAAAATAAAGTAGGTAATGCAACTAAAAAGAAAAACAAAACAAGAGACACTAACAAATCTCTTGGAACCCCTTCTCAGTGGACAGGACTTAAAGTGGAATCAGCCGGGAGCTGAGGCCTCTGGTCCCTCCCTGGTCTTGACATTTCCCTGGAGCTCTTGGGTTTCTCTAGAGAGGGATCCCCATGTCCCAGCTGGAGGGGATGCCAGGCACCAGGCGGAGCTGAAGTGGCACACTGCCGTCCACCTGTGGAATTTCTCTCCATTCTCCTGATTTCTTCACCCTTTGCCAAGCCCAGTGAGTGTGGGTCCAAGGTGGCTCATGTCCAGCGGGGCATTTTTCCTCCATTAGCTTGAAGAACAGAACAATGCAAAATGTTCTATAAAACAAAAAAAAGGAAAAATAATTAATTACCCAAGTCCTGACAATGATTTAAAAGAGACTATGTAACAAACATCTCCATGTGACTCATGTTAAACTGTAATATTTCACTTGAATTGAAGACCAGATTCATAAGTTCCTTCCTTTCACCCAGAAATAAGGACACAGCTCATTTGTGACGTAAGTCAGGCAGCTATGATCATGTGGATTTGCAGTCCACTTTCGTCCATACCAGAAGACCAGAAGGACTGAAGTTTACAAGCTTAGCCCCTAGTCAGTGCTCCGATACCCAGATGCACACTTTAGGAGACAGTTGGTTATTTCTTTGAAACATGTGCTGTGAACACTAAACTATCTCCAAGGCAGATTTTTCTGTAGGAACAGTTTGTTTTTTAAGAGATGTTTGTTAAAAGAAAAAGATAAATAAAAGTCTTAGGCCTTTGTGGTTTGAAAAACAGTTTTGTTTATATTTAAAAAAAAAACAAAAAAACCTTGCTGTTACAGCAAGTCTATGAAAAACGGGTATCTCGCTGCTTGTTTTTATTGTTTTGCTTTTGTTTTCTCAAGAAAATACTTCATCAACTTTATTTTTTTTTTTAGTTTTTTGTTTATTTTTATTTGTTCTAACAAAAAAGATCATGCTAAACACTTTCTTCGTCTTGTAGAAATCCCTCCAGGTCACTTGATGCACCTTCACTCTTTCTTTTCAGGGCTGCATGTGTTGTTTTGGTGTGAGTGCTTCACACGCAGTCCAGCCATGTCCTGTAATAAGGCATTCATTCTGTTTCCAGTTGTTTCCTGCAAACAGTCTTGCAGGAAATATCTTTAATATATCCCCTTAATTCATGGTGATTTTCTTTCTGAAGGCTAGATTCCCAAGAGTGACATTGTTGGGTTAGAAAACGGAAATAGTTTCAATTTCATGAGATGTTTAACCATCATCATTTTCCAGATGCAAAAGTCAAGGCTGGGTGGTGTTAAGGGGGAAGTGGCAGATCATCCCCAGTGACAGAGGATTCATCTATAGTCAGAGACCCATCATGAGATGGTGGGTGGACGATGGTCACTTGACATCGATTAAGATGATGCTGAGATTAAAATATTTTCCCTTTAGTGCAAATTTCCTTAAATGTGTTAGCTAGGATTCTCTGATTATGAGCAACAGGAACCCACTCTGCATAACAAGGAAAAAAGGGACTTCCTGCCAGGCCCTCAGTTTGTTCCCAGGATGGAAGAGAAGCTGAAGACCTGGGCTTCAGACAACTCTGGAGACCTGGGCCAGGGATGCTTAGATACCTGGACAGCTGGGAGCAGAGTCTGGGATGCAGAGAGGGCATCTCGTTGGCCCAGCAAGTCACGGCTGATGGCACAGGATGGGGAAATGCTGACATACAGTCCTGGTGAGACCAAGGCAGAGTGGGGATTAGGGTGGGGGGGTCATGACCTGAGAAGAAACAGACGCTGGGCAGGAAGAGCAACGTGTGTTCTCTCCTCTAGGTTCATGGGTCTGCCTATCTGCAATGATGCCGAATGCAAGGTAATCCAAGCAAACCCATGCAAATACCCAACGCACCTTGTTCTTACACACGGGAAAAAAAATAGGGTTTAATAACTGTGGAGTTGGGTAAAATCCCAAAGAACTTGGAATTTCCAAGCCAATACGAATAACTCTTTTATAATTGTTGCGGTTTTCTTCAGGAGAATACAGCTATCAGAGATGAATAGAACATCAGGAGCTCCGTAATTAATGGTCTGAATTAGGTTTGATTTTGTATTTAACCAAATCTCCAATGACTGAGGACCTATGAGTTATAAATTCTGAATTTCAAGGATGGAAGCCAGTTGTTGCATCCTGGAAATTATCCTGTACAAGTTAATCAAGGAAACAGAATTTGCTTTTTTGGTTTGCCTTCCTAATCAGAAGTCAAATCCACTATATGTTGTTATGAAAATGGCAAGACAAGGCTTGGTCACCGCTTTAGCAGTACTTCACAGCCCGCTAGAGTTTAAGACTTTGTACTAATAGAATGTATCGTAAGTATTTTCATTGTAATCTCTGTCGACACCTCTATTTAATCTCTGCTTACATATTGTTTCATACATTCTATAAATATTTGAGAGCTTATGACACGCCAGCACCTGTGCTGGGCCTGCTGGGACAAGTGTTCTTTAAGAGGCTGTGGTCTGGCCGTGAGGGTGGAGAGTGATGCACCGGCTGATGGCTTCTTGTAACTACAGCAGCCCCTGGGGAGATGCCATCACAGGCGTGGAAGGAGGGGGTGTGAGGAGTCTGCAAGCTGCAGTGCTGGTATCAACCCTCTGCCCCACGGCCTGTCCTTCGTTGGTCACACCAGGATCTTGAGAAGGGCCAGGCACCCAAGCAGGGCACAGACTTCACACACACATGACGAGGGTCCGAGAAGAGCCAGCGACTCGCTTCTCCTTGGAGAGGTGGCAAGCACTGAGCGCTGGGAGGAAATGTCACATTGTGCTACACAGATAAAGGAATAAAAGACATTTCACATTGGATGATGTTGTCGACCAGCCAGGGACAGTCTTCAAGGTCATGAGGGCATCAGGATTAATGTGTCCCCCGCGTACTTCCTACTTTCCAAGCAGCATCATGATCAGAGCTATGCTTTATGAAAACGATATTCCCGGCCATGTGGAAGGGGAGAGGCGAGTGAGAACAGGGACAGAGTGAGGAGACACTGCAAGGCCAGGACCCAACATGGACAGAGGGACGCTGAGAAGTCTGTCTGTCTCGGGAGTCTGAGGAAACAGGTGGTGGTAAAGCCTTCCACTCCTGGACCATCGGGGATATGGGACCAGGAAAACAAGTATGCTAGTTCTAATCTGCTGTATCAACACTCATCATCCCAAAGTACTGAGGATCAGGAACTGAATGTAGCCATTTGGCAGGAAGCAGACTGGTGTTTCCATGTTGCCAAAGTGCAACATACAGATACATAAGCCCCGAGGTCTGCATTTCTACATGTAACTATATATCTACATAGTATAAGCATGTATGTTACAGTCGACTCTTTAAATAAAGAATACATTTTCCATACTGACAGTAAAAAATATCCGTTAATAAGTACAACATTCTGGGGCTTCCCTGGTGGATCAGTGGTAAAAGAATCTTCCTGCCAATGCAGGAGACACGGGTTTGATCCCTGGTCCAGGGAGATCCTACATGACACAGAACAACAAAGCCCGTTTGCCGCAACTACTAAGCCTGTTCTCTCGAGCCTATGCTCTGCAACAAGAGAAGCGGCCGCAATGAGAAGCGTGTGCACCACAGCTATAGAAAAGCCCTTGCAGCAATGAAAACCCAGCAGTCATAAATAAATAAATAACTTCTTTAAAGTACAAAATCTTTCATAGTAAGGACACAATTACTATCACAACAGTGATAACCAATGCTTGGCACTCACAGAGAGGCTGATGTCCTCCTGTGGAACTCCCACCATTCACAGGACATTCATCAATATCGGACAAGCCATTCTGAGGCCATGACCCAAGAAGGCAAAAGCAAAATCACTGTCCACTTAGAACATCTGCCTTTCAAGCACAAATGACCAAACATCTCCCTCTGCTGGCCAGGATAGGTAATGCGGCTTCTGCACAGACCCCGGCCTTAGCTTTGCCCCGAAGCAAGACCTCATTTCCTAGGATACGCAGTCAGAGAGTCGCCCCTGCTTTCATGTGCACCACAGCTATAGAAAAGCCCTTGCAGCAATGAAAACCCAGCAGTCATAAATAAATAAATAACTTCTTTAAAGTACAAAATCTTTCATAGTAAGGACACAATTACTATCACAACAGTGATAACCAATGCTTGGCACTCACAGAGAGGCTGATGTCCTCCTGTGGAACTCCCACCATTCACAGGACATTCATCAATATCGGACAAGCCATTCTGAGGCCATGACCCAAGAAGGCAAAAGCAAAATCACTGTCCACTTAGAACATCTGCCTTTCAAGCACAAATGACCAAACATCTCCCTCTGCTGGCCAGGATAGGTAATGCGGCTTCTGCACAGACCCCGGCCTTAGCTTTGCCCCGAAGCAAGACCTCATTTCCTAGGATACGCAGTCAGAGAGTCGCCCCTGCTTTCCGACAGCCTCATGCCTTAGCAGAAACCCCTGTTTGAACCTTCCTCCCAAATTATCTAAGACAAGCAAGTCCCACAATCCTTTCTTCCAGCACCCCTACTGAGACGTCCGCTGTTCCCCAAGGCACGCTCCCTTCCCGGCTGCCAGCAGCAGTCACTCAGCCTCCTCCGCCTGTGTGCCCCTGTTGTGTTCCGAGGGATTTCAGTGGCTCCCAAACATCATGAGACTTTTGCCTTTTGTCATTAAAAACAAAAACTCGCAAAACAGCTTCTAATCACTTGTTCATCTAACTCAATAATTTCTTTCAAGTTTGAATTAAGTACTGTTGAAGATGAAGGCCACAGCAGGCATCACATATAAAATCGACAGTCATCTGTCTAGAACTTCTTGGACAGTCATCTGTCCAAGAAGAAGGGGATTATTTCCCATCAAGAAGCTAGGTAATCTTAATGCTGCATTTTTCATAAGCCCACAATGTGGGGGTTCTCACAGGCTATACCAGTTCCCAGAACTGCAAGAGCAAAGGGCCCCCAAACCTCTGGAGGGAGGAGGGGGTGGCCTAGTCATTATGATGGGCAAACTTCTGTTCAGAATCTCAGTGTTTGTCTAGAAAAACCAACATTGAAGATTATCATTTATTTTGCTCGAATTTGTACTTGCGTTTTCTTTTTTGTTTTCCATGGGAACTTCCTTTTTCTAACAATCAACAAGAGACACTGTCTACAAAGATGTGGATGTGTGTCTTCATGTTCTGGGTGTCTGACTGGTACATGTTCCACTCTCTGGGATGGTTCTACATTATTGTTGGGGCCTCACAAGATATTGGGCTGAGGCTTATTGTCACATTTATAAATAGACGTTTCAAAGTTTTCTTACTGATAATCTCAATTTTGTATGGTTTATGGCCAGATCTGACTTTTTTTTTTTTTTGCCTGTTTTAGGGTCAGAGGGACAGTGCTGCCCTTTCTTACTTCCAGCTCGTGTTTATTTTGGTACCATTGTCTTCGGGCCATGATGTCTTTGCAGGGTCTTTTCGGTCTCTTGTTCATCGTGTGGTGTTGAGTTAGTTAATACCAGACACCATAGTCTGAACATGGCCCAGCCCCACTGTCACACCTGGCGGATGCTGAAAGCAGTGGAGAGATCTTGGGGCTTGTGGGCACCACCCTCGTCCTCTAGCAGACCTCACCTGGGCCCCAAAAGTGACCAGACACTCAGACCCTATGAGGATCGTATCCATGGGGACAACCAGGGACAGCCACATCCTGACCAAGCCTGGCACCCAGGCTGGGGACAGTCTAAAGAGGGGACCACACCCCACAGAGGGATCAGGAAATCGACTTTCCTGTGAAGCAAGTGGGTCGGGCCAGAGGCTGCCCAAGTGCACAGTTGATGCTCAGAGAGAAGAGGGCAGATGTGGCCACAAAGGTAGAGTCAAAGTGATCTCAGGTCATTCCTGGAACTGTTTGCAGAAATGAAGAGTTTCTGTGCATGCTGGGTTGCTTCAGCCACGTCTGACTCTTTGCTACCGTATGGACTGTAGCCTGCATGGGATTCTCCAGGCAAGTGTACTGGAATGGGTTGCCATGCCCTCCTGACGCAGGGATTGAACTCATATCTCTTACATCTCTTGCATTGGTAGGCAAGGTATTTACCACTCAGCCACCTGGGAAGCCCATGAGTTCTAAATGAGACCAAGTTAAGTTATTTATGAAGGAGACGAAACTCAGTCCACCCTTTGACTTGGGCCCTGAGCAATGCCCCCTGGCCCTTCTGCCATCCCCTCCCTTCCCTCCCAGGGAAGCGACTCAGGTACAAGCAACTCAGAATCCTTTCCTCCGTGCCCACATCTGCAGGCAATTTTCATTTAAAAAACTTAATAAAATAAGAAAATTGTAAAACATGCTTCAGAGAAGTACCAGTGCCATGGTATTTAGAAAAAAAAGATACGTCTAAAAAATTGAAGTGTTTGAATATATACCAAGAATAATGATCCTGCTCTTGTCATTTTAATGATCAGATAATCAGTATAAAGTGGCTTAAGTTTTTTCTTTAATATATGCTATTTTTATTTTTTAGAAACTGTACATAATTTTTAATGCAATTATTTTGCAAGTCTGCCATCATAATAGAGCCATGGGGAGTTCAATTTTTTTAAACTTAGAGACTCCCCTTATTCTCGGAAGTGCCCCAGGCTGGATGGTCTACCTTTTTGGTCACCAAGCCCAAAGGAAGCTGCTACCCCTCTCCCGGGCCGTTAGGTTCTTTGAGGCTGACGTAAGTTCCAGGGCTGTTGGACTGGTACTCACACATCCTTCCAGCCACATCCATCCTCCCGTGCCTTCCCCTGATGCTCCTCTCCACACATTTCCTTTTGCGTCATCTTCGGACACCTCCACAGCCAGCCCGAGTGTTTCTGCACCTTCTCACCAGGTTAAAGTAGCCTGAAACTAAGAACTGAATCATGAGCATTTAAAATTTCCCACCCAGGGACTTCCTTGGCAGTCCAGTAGTTAAGAGTCTGAGTTTCCAGTGCAGGGGTCAGGGGTTCAGTCCCTAGTGTGGGAACTAAGACTTCATGTGCATCGTGGCACGGCCATAAAGAAAGTCAAATTTCCCACCCCATTTGCCCTTTCTGAACCCCTCTCCTTTTAGAGACTTAAAAATAGCATATGGGACTAAAGAAAGGGTCCTTGTTTTTGAATGACTAAATGCTCTCAGTTCAATGTTTTTATTACCTAGCAACTATACCTTTCAAGTCCAAGAACACTAATTAAATCAAAGCCCTAGTGGTATAATTTTTAATCATTGCCTAACTCACCAGTATATGTTTAAATGTCAAACAAAATACAGTTTAATTTATATTATGTTATAATTATGTTAATTATACTAATTTACTATATCAATTTATTGACATCATCAAATACCTAAGATGGCTTAAAAGTGAATATATAAATGAAAAAGGTAAGAATGTACCTAGGAAGGTTGAAATCAATTTTTTTTATTTTGGTCATTTTGGCTTAGATTTACATTTTTTAACATGTGGTCTTTTCAGATGATTGATTTAGACTCTTCTACTTAAAATATAAAATAAAGGCTAATTAGCCAAAATCTATCCTGCCTAGGACTCTAAAGAACATGGAAATCAGATGAATTCCGAGAAAAGGACAGAGGGAGGTTTCTGCCTCTCAGTGGGTTTTCTTCTCTGAGCCCTGAAGCCTCATTACCACACATGCAGTAGCCTGTCCTGCAGGAGAGCAGCGCCTGACCCAGAGGTCACAGAGCGCCCCCAGCAGCTTCAGACAGGACTTGCAACCGTAGCTATAATGCTCAGAATTACTGCACCTTTCCATGTGCTTGCATGCTAAGTTAGTCATGTCCAGCTCTTTGTGACCCCACGGACTGTAGCCTGCCATGCTCTTATGTCCATGGGATTCTCCAGGCAAGAATACTGGAGTGGGTTGCCGTTGTCCTCTCCAGGGGATCTTCCTGACCCGGGGATTGAACCTGCGTCTCTTATGTGTCTTGCTTTGACAGGCATGTTCTTTACACTAGTGCCACCTGGCTGTGTTCTTTCATAAGCTCAGGCACTGGAAGCTTGGTAAGGATGAAGCTGACTGCTGAGATGAAAACACATCCTAGTTTAAAAACATAAAAAAAAAAAAAAAGAAATCAGTGATCTAGATAATAGATGGTTTAAACTTTAAAGGGAAAAACTGTCTTATCTGCTTTGATCCTAATATTTAGTCTTTTTCTGCTACTTCATTTAAGTACCATAAATTATGCCAATGGAGTTGTTGGAAGAAAGCTAAGTTAATGAACTGACATGAATTGATATAAATATATTATGTGTTATTATTCATATTTTATGAGCTACAGAAGAAGAGTGCATCTTAAATTTGAATCCTAGCTATGCTCCTAACAAACTGAATGATCTGAGGCAATGTATTAAATATTCATGGAATCCTGTATCCATAAATAGTTAGGATTATGCTGAGTTACATATAAAGGAAACTCCAAATGACAGTGACTTAAACAAGATAAACATCTGTTTCTATCACACATAAACTCTACAGTCATTTGAGATTTTCTGCTTTTTCACTCTCAAGTTCTGAGTCCCATGGTTCTATCTTTAAGATTACCTCAAAGTCCAATATAGTGCCCAGGGCTCCAACCATTACTTTCATAGTCCAGGAGACAGGAAGAAGTGTCTACCTTTTTGAGGTTTCTGGTTTTAAATACTAGTGAATGTTGTTACATAAATTCTTTCCGTTAAAATAACTGGTGTGGTTTCCTGTTTCTGATGGTCCCCTGACCCATCCAGTGCAAAATAACTGGACATGTGGGGTTTGGGCACAAAGCCTGGTCACCACTTCCCAGCCATATAACTTTGGGTAAGTTCAGCCATCCAATCTGTTTCTTCCTCTGTAAAAATGAGATGATACTGCTTGATGGTGTTATGGTTAAGTGATATAGTTCAAGTAGAACAGGCCTCGGAGAAGGTGATGGCATCCCACTCCAGTACTCTTGCCTGGAAAATCCCATGGACAGAGGAGCCTGGTGGGCTGCAGTCCATGGGGTTGCTAAGAGTCGGGCACGACTGAAGTGACTTAGCAGCAGCAGAACAGGCCTATCATAAAAAACACATCTCAGGTCTAAAGAAGTAACATAATATTTTTCTATTTTAGAAAACTCTGCTGGAAGGGTCTTTCTAGGAAGAGAATGAGGTGGAAATGAATAGAAAGTAAGATTTTTCACGTTTGAGTTTTCTACCGCAAGTGTATCATTTTCATTTTACTTTGTCATACTGAGTGAAATAAGTCAGACAGAGAAGAAACATCATATGAAATCCCTTACATGCAGAATCTAAGAAGAAATGATACCAATGAACTTATTTAGTAAACAGAAACAGACTCACAGACCTAGAGAATGAACTTATGGTTGCCAGCAGGTGGTAGGAGAAGGGATAGTTAGGGAGTTTGGGATGGACATGTCCACACTGTTGTATTTAAAATGCATAACTTACAAGGACCTACTATAGCTCATATGGAACTCCGATCAGTGTTATGTGGCAGTCTGGATGGGAGGGGAGCTTGGGGGAGAATGGATACATGTATATATACGGCTGAGTCCCTTTGATGTCCACCCGAAACTACCACAACATTGTTAATTGGATATAGTCCAATACTAAATTAAAAGTTTAAAGTTTGCAGAAATAAATAAAATGGCACAGAGGTTTTCTGGGCAGTGGATGATGAGTCATTTTTGCTTTCTTATCTTTTCCATCACTTCATGGGAAATAGATAGGGAAACAGTAGAAACAGTGTCAGATTTTATTTTTGGGGGCTCCAAAATCACTGCAGATGGTGACTGCAGCCATGAAATTAAAAGACGCTTACTCCTTGGAAGAAAAGTTATGACCAACCTAGATAGTATATTCAAAAGCAGAGACATTACTTTGCCGACTAAGGTCCGTCTAGTCAAGGCTATGGTTTTTCCTGTGGTCATGTATGGATGTGAGAGTAGGACTGTGAAGGCTGAGCGCCAAAGAATTGATGCTTTTGAACTGTGGTGTTGGAGAACTCTTGAGAGTCCCTTGGACTGCAAGGAGATCCAAGCAGTCCATTCTGAAGGAGAGCAACCCTGGGATTTCTTTGGAAGGAATGATGCTAAAACTGAAGCTCCAGTACTTTGGCCACCTCATGCGAAGAGTTGACTCATTGGAAAAGACCCTGATGCTGGGAGGGATTGGGGGCAGGAGGAGAAGGGGACGACCGAGGATGAGATGGCTGGATGGCATCACGGACTCGATGGACGTGAGTCTGAGTGAACTCTGGGAGTTGGTGATGGACAGGGAGGCCTGGTGTGCTGTGATTCATGGAGTCGCAAAGAGTCGGACATGACTGAGCGACTGAACTGAACTGAACTGATCTTTTCCACCAAAACTGAGTAAAACCTCAGGAATTTCCTGGAGGTCCAGTGGTTAAGACTTGCTTCTACTGTAGGGGACACGGGTTCAATCCCTGGTCAGGCAACTAAGATCCCACAAGCTGAATGGCACTGACAAAAGAAAAAAGAAACAAAAATGAGTCAATGCTTGCCTCGTGGGGAGGGGAATGTGGTAAATTCCCAACGGTGCTTGCAGAGCTGAGTGGGGCTGGTAAAGTGGTCTGGGTACCTTCCTGCAAAAGCTCGTCCAGCCGCTGGTCCTCAGAGGCTTCACAGCTTCAGCACCAGGTAGACAGTGTCCAATGTCTGAAGAGACAATAATGCCCAGCCAGAGTAATTGTGGCTTTTAGTCACACAAGGAACATTGCAGGTTTGTGCTAGATGAGGCATGCTCCCAATTTATTATACATTATTCTATGAAGCGTTATTCATTTTTCCACATTTGTGTGAAAGATAATGCCTTTAGTAGGCTAGAATCAGGCGGTGGCTAGGGAGTTTACCAAAAAGAATTGATTCCAAACCATGCTTACTGATTATGACCCTTATTGGAGCAGGGACAGAGAAAGAACTGGTTATGTATTAGCAAAAGTCAAATTGTGATTTAAAGGCATTAATTTTGTTAACTAAATGTATGCATGTGATTAAAATCCAATATTGCTGTGGTTATAATGCAATCAGCAAATTATTAAACTGCAATCAGAATGTAAGCAAGTCCTATGCGTCTGCCAGGAGTTTCTTCAGCTCATTATTTCAACTCGATCTATAAACTAGTTGTTAATAAATAGACTCTTTTATATTTCTCAGCTGTCCATTTCTTTTTATTCCCCTTTAAATCTGTTAATTGAAGGAAAATATCAGAAAGACATTTTTAAGGAACACAGTTTATTTTTCCAAATATAATTTTTGTGCATGTGTGCTTGCTTATGTCTGACTCTTTGTGACTTCATGGACTAGCCCACCAGGCTCCTCTGTCCATGGGACTTCCCAGGCAAGTGGGTTGCCACTTTCTTCTCCATAAGATCTTCCTGACCCAGGGATCAAACCCACTTCTCCTGCTTAGCAGGCAGATTCTTTACCACTGAGTCACCTAGAGGTGTACAAATCAGGGTTTAGCAGTATTACTGTACAGAATTTGATCTGCTAAAAGGAAAAGAAAGTATGCATAAGCATCCTTCTCACTTGTTTATGACACAAAGATGAAGCTGCATGCTAATGAATGATCACTTAACACTGTTTTTATGACTGATAAATTAGTTTACAAATTAATTTTTAAAAGACTACAGTATATAAAGGTGCTCCACATCAGCTTGGATATGATTACACTTTTAAAATATCTTAATGCAGATGATTATTAGATGTTAAAATTATTAAAAATATCTCCAAAATGTAGCCATCAAAACACATTTTTAAAAAGCATGTTAACCATACATGTTAACCACATCCGAACTATCTTTGTTTAGACCATGGTTTGAAAATACCTTGCTGGATTTCTGATTCTGAATCAGAGGAGAAAGAAAGAAACACTCTAAAATCTCTCTCTCATTTTCTTCCAGCACATGCTTCTAGAAGGAAACTTGAAATATTTTCTCCAGCTACGTCCTCATTTTTATTTAAGTTAACACTGTCAGGCATATTTAATATGAACCGTCTTCTCCAGGCCCTTTGGAGTTCTCTAATCTCAGATTCCAGCTTTGTTCTTCCCTGGAAACTTCTCCTGGAAGCTATGACTATAGCTATGGTGTTGTAATATGGGTTGAGCCGCCTTGAATGGTTGAAACACAAAGAACTCTTTGTTTTCAGCAAAAGAGATCTCAGGGTGGGTCCCAGAGGCATTGTGGCATTCAAGGCTTCATTTCTAGCCTGTCTGAATATGAGCATTGTCAGTCTTCACCCCTAAAGAGCTGGGAGGCACCTTCAAACTAACCTGTATTTTATAGAAATTGCACTGTCTCATTTCTGTGACCTCTCCCTTAAAATAACAACCTACCAAGTTAATACCAAAAATATATATATATATATATAATCTTTTCTGGGACCCTCCAGGTGGTTCTAGTGGTAAAGAATCCACCTGCCAATGCAGGTGATACAAGAGATATGGGTTCGATTCCTGGGTCGTGAAGATCCCCTGGAGGAGGGCATGGCAAACCACTCCAGTATTCTTGCCTGGAAAATTCCATGGACAGAGGATTCTGGCAGGTTTATACAAGAAATTTTTTTTTCTCACTAAGTAAATAAATTGGAGAAGGAAATGGCAACCCACTTCAGTGTTCTTGCCTGGAGAATCCTAGGGACGGGGGTGCCTGGTGGGCTGCCATCTCTGGGGTTGCACAGAGTCGGACATGACTGAAGCTACTTAGCAAGTAAATAAAATGAAAGGTTTAATCCATAAAACCAAAGTTTGTCCAAGTCACAGAGCTCATAAGTGAAGAAGTCAGGATTTTCTTTTTTTGTCCCACTGTGGTTTCTTTTTTTTTTTCAGAGTGTGAAAGTGAAAGCGTTAGTTGCTCAGTCATGTCCAACTTTTTGTGACCCCATGGACTATATCTCTGTCCATGGGATTCTCCAGGCAAGAATACTGGAGTGGGTTGCCATTCCCTTCTCCAGGGGATATTCCCCACCCAGGGATTGGATCCCTGGTATCTTGCATTGCAGGCAGATTCTTTACATCAGAGCCACGTGGGCCCCTTATTGGAGTATAGGTGGTTTAAAATGCTGCATTTGTTCCACAATTTAACTGTGGTGATGGCTACCATTAGTCAAAATTCATAGAAACAGACAAAAGAGAGAGTCCAGTGTGACCTGAATTCCGTGTGGATTTGCTCAGAGGTGACCAGGTGTCTGAAGGGAAAGGAGCAGGGAGGGGCGAGGGGGCCTCAGGAGACAGGGGAGGAGAGCCTCACAGAGGAGGGAGGCAGTCGGTCCCTGAGGCCAGGCTGCGGGGCTTTTGCTAATGGGTATTTTTCTTACCAAAGTCTGGCTCCTCCTGTGAAGCCCAGACCCCAGGCTCTGGAACAGACAGGAGGCGCTCTGGCCAGCTCTGGTTTCCCAGCAAGCACTCCCTTAGTGCCGGAGGTGTCACCTGGGTGTTGGCCTCGGACGGGGTTTGCTCAGGTTTCTCCAGGGAGCCAGAGGGGGCTCAGAGGACTTGAGTCTGGTCACAGAGGGAACCTTTGTCACCTCCCAGACTCCGTGTGTGGTCCTGATGGCCCAGGCTCCTCCGGACGGTCAAGCCTGGGGTGACAGTGGAGGAGGCTCAGGCTGGGTGGCCACGCAGCTGCATTCCTGAGCGGGTTTCTCCTTCTGAATAAACATTACTTTGAGGACAGATTTTTTTCCAGAGGAATAGCAGTATACATAGTACATTCCTACTGACAGTTATCCATAAATGTCACAGATCCCCTTCCTCACAGTGCCTGAAAGGACTGTAGAAAGCACCCCAGCTTTTATCAGAGGAAGGAGAAGCTGAGACCTCATGGGGCTGCTGGGGTGAGGAGCAGATTCATGGGCAAGTGTGTCCGTGGCTCCAGGTCCTGTCTGTGTGATACATGTGTATTCCTGTCCTCTTCTTCCTGCTTAATCTCCTTCCACGAGGTGGAAAGGGCAGAACAAATGGGAATAAACCCGAACAAGCCTGTGCTGACCACAGAGCACTCGCAGAGCTGCTGCCCTCCAGCGCTTTGGGGAGGGCCCGGCCATCCTGCACCTTCTTTGGGGCAGTGACAGACTTTCTGGCTCATAAAGTAACAAGACAGTAGCGTCCACTCTGTGCTGGCCAGCCAGGGGCAGCCGTCCTCTACCCTCTCCTGCAAGTCTCCTCTCAGGCTCCCCTAGTTCTCCTCTGTTGTCTCATTCAGCTCGAGCTGCTGTAACAAGAGACCACAGGCTGGGAGGCTCACAGAAGAGAAGTTTAAGAAGGCTGGGAACCAAAGGCCAAGGTGCTGTCCTCGAGGCTTGCAGACCTCCGCCTCCCGGCTGTGCGCTCACATGGCCCATGGCAGAAGAAGACCAAAGTCACCTCCTGGTATCTCTTCTTTTAAAGGCACGAATCCCACTCACAGGGGGCCCACCCTCCTGAGCTAATTCCCTCTGAAGGCCCCAAGTCACACTGGGGGTTGGGGTGTTAACATATGGACTTGGGGAACACAGGCTCTCAGTCCACAGCAGAACGCTGGCACCACCTGCACACGAGTCAAAAACTAAGATGAACTAGTACATCCCCAGTCCTCATCAACACCCAGTGACAAGGAAAGTGTATCCACAAGTTTGCTTCGGATGCTGTCAAATCAGAATGCTTTCCAACGGTGCATGAGATGTGAAGAGTATCAGCCATCTTTGGCTGAATATATTTTTGTGTGCGTCTTAAACTTGATTCCTGACCAACTAACAATAATTAACTCTCTTACCTTTTAGCTTCTGTATTTTGATTCTTTAAAATGTCAACTTGAATATTGTATAGCTCTGTACAGAAAATAAGCTACTTTAAATATATCCTTACATATTTAAGTCAACACAAGTATGTAATATCTGATTCTGAATTATGAGGTTTCTGTCTAAATTCACTGGTAGAGAAAGTTGATGTTGTTCAGTCGCTCAGTCGTGTCTGTCTCTTTGTGACCCCATGGACTGCAGCACACCAGGCTTTCCTATCCTTCACTATTTCCCGGAGTTTGCTCAGATTCATCTTCACTGAGTCAATGATGGCATTCAGAGAGAGCTAGCTTCATATAAATGTTTTAGGACGAGATGGAAATGTTTTGGTTCTGTGTTTCAAGAAAGAAAAGTAATGGGTGTCTGGGATCATTAAACTCTTTAATAAAAAGTTCTTCCACTGGAAACAGTATTATTGTCATTTTAACTAGTGAAAACATCTTTAAAGCCAATAAAACGCTACATAGGTTGGAAAAAATGACTCATTTGGAGAGTATGAACGTGATTCAGATATTTTGAGCTTCACTCACTACCTAATAAGGCTCAGTTCGTGAAGAGTGGGTGTGCGCTTAAGTAGAAAAGCCATGGGGACCCTTACTCCCAGCATTTCAGGAATCTCCCACTTTACTGTGCGGCTCCTGGGTGGGGCAGATTTCATTCAATGGCACGTTTACTGTTTCACAAAGATCTGTTGGATAAGTGAGACAAGGCCTCACAGACAGTCACGTGGAGAATTCCACGGCTCGTCCTGGAGCGAGTGATGAAAGCCAGGACATAGTCCAGAGGGAGTTCAAAATCAGCTTAGGTTTGCCCAGGACCTGAAACAAGGGAGTTGATCCCAGGAAATGTGGCCAGCACTCATGGAGGGAGTGAAGCTAGTAACGGGTGTGTTGTAACGGAGCAACTCCTCCAGGTTCCTGGAGTTGAGTCCTGTGGACCACCAGGTGCAGAGATGGAGCAGGGGGCTGGACAGGGTCACAGGGCTGGGCTCCCTGGACTTCAGGAGCTTCACAAACACTCTAAGTGAGAACAAGACCTTCCTGAAATTTCTCACATGCCCTTGGTCTCCCCAGGCATAAACTTGTTTTCACTTTTGGCCTCCAGCTCTTCATCCTATGCTTTCCATCGCTGGTTTAGAAGATGACAGATGACCAGAAACTATTTTAAATCAGCTGTTTTTGCTTCGAATTTCACGTCACCAATAGTTGCTATTGAGAATACTTGATGTCCTGGAAGCGCAGGCAGGGAGCCCCTCTTCTGCTTGGACAATGGGAGGGGCTTCTCACAGGGGAGGGGCCTCTCACGGCAGAGGCCTCTGGGAGTTTGCAGGGTGAGTAGCCTTGACACATGCTTTAAGTTTGCTTCAGTTTGTTGACTTGTTTCAGGACTGCTCCTTGGACTGTACTTTGAAACCCACTCCAAAAACATCGTGTACTGGAATTCTATGGGCTTCCCAGATGGCGCTAGAGGTTAAGAACGCGCCTGCCAGTGAGGAAACCTAAAGATGCAGTTTTGATCCCTGGGTCGGGAAGATCCCCCGGAGGAGGGCATGGCAACCCACCTCAGCATTCCTGTCTGGAAAATCCCATGGACAGAGGAGCTTGGTGGGCTACAGTCGATAGAGTCACAGAGTCAGACACGACTGAAGCGACTTGGGACGCACTGGAATTTTACGATAGGTACGAGTTCCTTTTCACTTAATTTTTTAGTGTCATTCATCCCCTCCCCCACAAAATAGACAGTCTTTTGACTCACCGTGATTTCATAATATGGCATCTATCCTGGTTTCACTCAAACTGCCTTATTCTGCCAAGTACAATCCCTAAAATTCACAGTCTTGCCACACGGGGGCAGTGTCTCCTGCTTTGAGTGATTTAATCCCATCCTTTCTTGAGATCCAGACTTCAACGGAAAATTATGTACAAATTCTGTGTGTCTCTCCAGTGTCTATAAGTCTGTGAAAGCAGCTAAACACAACATATGAGAAGGCACACGAAGGCATCGTAGGGGCACCTTCCCAGGAGGATCCTTGTTCACCTGTTGGCAGCCGTGGCCAGCCCCTGAGAACACAGCCACTAGGGTGCACAGAGAGGGCAGGTCTCCCAGAGTGGGCACCCTCTGGTCTCTTCTCAGCAATCATCACTTCATCGTTTTCAGCGCCAAGTCGTTACATTCTCTGCACAGGCTTTCTGTCTTACAGTCAAACTCCTGCAAGGACCAGCCCCACCTGTGGTCCTTCAGCCAGGCCTGTACCCCCGAGCCCCGCCAGGTCTGGTTCAGTCATTCTCTCCAGGATGTCACTTGGGCTGCAGTAAAACACTCACCCGTGTCCATCCCAAACTCCCTAATTATCCCTTCTCCCCCATCCTTTCCTTCAGCAACCATAAATTCCTTCTCTAAGTTCATGAGTCAGTTTCTGTTTTGTAAGTTCATCTGAGTCATTTCTTTTTAGATTCTACATATAAGGGATACACGCTGCTACGTTTAAAATGGATAGCCAACAAAGACCTACTTACAGTACAGTGAATTCTGCTCAATCTTATGTGGCAGCCTTGATGGATGTGGGATTTGGGGGAGAACAGATACATGTGTATGTACGGCTGAGCGCCTTCACTATTCACCTGAAACTATCACAACATTGTTGATTGGCTATACTCCAATACAAAATAAAAAGTTTGGAAAAAACAAAACAAAAAACAGAGAGAGAGCCCAGAATTATAGACCAAAAAAAGCCTCTTATGTGTCTGTTCATGTCCAGGACATCAGAGAGGGGAGCAGAACAGGAAGGACTGTGTGGTGGTGATGACATAATTGTCCCATTTCAGGGGGATGGAGGCCAGCCATCCCAGGCTGTCTCCCCACTGCAGACCCTGTACTACGTGCTACCTGGGAGCTTCCACATTACCCTGCTGGGCAGGTCGCAGCTCCTGTGTCCTGCCTCCAGGGGTTATCGCAGGGACGAGGTGTATATGCGAATTGTGAACTGCTTAGCACAGCGGTGGCAGCACTCAACCAACTTGAGCCGACGCGCCAGACTTGCAGATGCTGTGATAGACCCCAGGAAGCTGAAAACCTTCACTTAAGTCATGCTTCTGCTTGGCGATGAACAGACTTGAACCTAGACCCACTAGGTCCTAAGCCAAGCCTTTGATGTCCTCGCAAAGTTGTCTCTGCTCTGTATGAGAAACGCTCAGAGTCAGGTTTCCTCCATTGAAATATTACTCTTTCTTCTTACATTTACAGT
Organism: Aepyceros melampus; assembly: GCA_006408695.1. NCBI lineage: Eukaryota > Metazoa > Chordata > Mammalia > Artiodactyla > Bovidae > Aepyceros > Aepyceros melampus. Next base: position 314,042 of record SJXQ01012106.1, read on the forward strand.
GGCATCTGCTGTGCTCTTATTCTTGAATTTTCTCTGAGTGGTTCCTAACTTTCCCAAAGTCACATATGCCTTGAACATCTGATGGAAGTTCTGCACTATTTCCACCCCAAGAACTGATGCCAAGACAATCTTGCGTATAATTTCAAGAAGGTTACCCACCCCCAGATGTCTTTCACGGATCTTACAGGAAGAAAGTCCATGCTAACTCCTGTTTCACTAGACACCTTATTTTTTTAATCTCATTTCAGGGTTCAATAGGTGCCTGTTATAAAATTGTGCTTCCCCTGCTCCAATTCAAATATTGAAGCCCTAATGTCCAGTGTGGTTGTTTTTGTAGACAGAGCCTCAAAGGGAGTAATTAAGGTTAAATGAGGGGTGGGGGTGTTGACTTGAAAGATTAGTGTCCCTGTAAGAAGAACCATGAGAGCTTTCTCCCCAACACACACGCATTCCCCACCACGACCTCATATGCCTGCACAAGGAAAGGCCATGTGAGAACACAGCAAGAAGGAGCCTTCTGCACACCAGGAAGGGAACCCTCACCAGAAACCAGACTGGCCAGAACTTTGGCCTTGGACTTCTCCTCCCAGACTTGAGCAAATACATTTCTGTTGTTTTAGCCACCCAGTCTGTGGCAGTCCCTCTTCACTTTCTGCAGTTAGAGTGGTATCGTCTGCATATCTGGAGGTTGTTGACATTTCTCCTGGCAATCTTGATTCAGATATGCAGATGATACCAGTCTAATGGCAGAAAGCAGAGAACTAAAGAGCCTCTTGATGAAGGTAAAAAAGGGGAGTGAAAAAGCTGACTTGAAACTCAACATTCAAAAAACCCAAGATCATGGCAACCAGTCCCTTCATTTCATGGCAAACAGAGGGAAAAAAGCAGAATCAGTGACAGATTTTATTTTCTTGGGCTCCAAAATCTTTGTGGACAGTGACTGCAGCCGTGAAATTAAAAGACCTTTCTTCCTTGGAAGGAAAACTATGACAAATCTAGACAGTATATTAAAAAGCAGAGTCATCACTTGGCCAACAAAAGTCCATATAGTCAAAACTATTATTTTTCCAGTAGTCATGTATGCATGTGAGAGTTGGGCCATAAAGAAGGCTGAGTGCCAAAGAACTGACGCTTTCAAACTGTGGTGCTGGAGAAGACTCTTGAGAGTCCTTTGAATAGCAAGGAGATCAAATCAGTCAGTCCTAAAGAAATCAACCCTGGATATTCATTGGAAGGACTGATGCTGAAGCTGAAGCTTCAATACTTTGGCCATTGATGAAAAGACCCTGATGCTGGGAAAGATTGAAGGCAAAGGAGAAGGGGGTGACAGAAAATGAGATGGCTAGTTAACATCACCAACTCAATGGACATGAATTTGAGCAAACTCCAGGACACAGAGGAACCTGGCATGCTGCAGTCTACAGAGTCGCAAAGAGTTGGACAGGACTTAGTGAATGAACAACAAAAATGAAGTGGCCTACTTGGAATTGGCTTACCTTAATGTAAACTAATTGTTTGTAGATTTCTAGATTCCCTGAAATAGATAGAAAGGTTGCACTTTGAGGGGTGGACACACATGTCTATGTAGACTCTGTACAGATGGGAAGCTTCCTTCTAAACTGTGGTCTTACCTCCCTCTCTAAAGGTCTCCACTGCTTTTAATACCAGACTTGTTCAGCTATCATGTCACAGTGCCTTGGCAGAGAGGTGAATTTATATTTGGAAAAGCTCATGTGACAATCCTGTGATATGGAAATAGCCTCTATGTCATCAGAAGAGTCTGTTGGTCCAAAAGCCCATTTAGCAGCTGTATTGGGGGGTGGGGGTACTATTTTAGTATCTCTCTGTCCACTGAAACTGACAATCTGTATGCCTTCAACGTCTCTGTTAACTTTGTTTATGAGTACTGAAAAGTCCCTAAAACTTCAAATAATAAAGGAAGCAACTGATGCAATGGAAATAATAGCTGTGTATTCACTAATAATTTGATAATAGACTTTTTTTCTTTTTATACCTTGGTGCAGTGTTTCCAATAAAGCAATGTTTAATCAACTTTGTAACCAAATCTCTGTGTGCCAAGCAGTCCAATCCAGAGGAGACAGCTTTACCATCTTCCATCTGTAGTTCAGTAAACACTGAGCATGAAGGGTTCTGGGGGTTGTGGGGTACCTATCCTTCCCATCCTTCACATGCTCCCCAAATGCAATCCACTGAGTTCACTGGATCCCCTCTAGATCCTCCCCACACTCACCCTCACTCCTTAGCAGGCTTTATTTTCTCCATCATGTTATCCCCATGTCAGATCACATGAACATTTTGCTTATACACACGTCCTTTCCTTCTCTCTATTCAACTTCAGAGATATGTTTGCCTCTTGCAGCCTGAGAACAGAGCCTGCACGTAGAGAGCTCTTAGGACGTGTCTGCTGAGCAAGTAAACACAACTTGACTGTCGGCTGTGCATGCATGTTGTAACCTCTCCAGGCTTCCTATTTAGAGGTGAACAGGAAAGTGGGTGGATTCTACGCCTTCTCCAGACCTGGGGTTTGACTTGTCTTCTGTCTCCAGGCAGACACCCCTGATTCTCCTCTAGGATCTCACTGGCCCGGTTCACTGTTCTGAAGCCCAGAGGTGTGACACGGTCAGTGGAATGTCTTGGTTCTCAGACAATATTGGATGCAAGTTCATTTACCCAAACTCAGAGAGCCCCAGAAAGAGAAAGAGGTGTGAGTGGTAGCAGCTAACATTTGATGAGAAGCATGATGGATTCTGTTTAAACGTTCATGTTGTTTTAACCCCCTCTCCTGCTTGCATGTAATTTTCATTACAGGTGGCAAGTGACACTTGCTGGTAAAGGCCCATCTGCTTTCTTCTGCCTTCCGGAGCAGCTGCTAAAGGAAATTATAAACCCAGCCACCTGGTTTCACTTTAGATTCATGACCACAGACCTGAACCCAGCCTCAGTGCAGCCCAGGACTCCTGCTCTGGGTCTTTCACAGGTTAACACTCCCTCAGGCAACTGCTTCAAACAGTTTCCTCTTTTCTAATGTATACACACTTGTTTCCCTGAGACTCCAGATGCCAAAAACTAGGCAGCCTCCCCCTTATTTCTGCTACCAAGTCCATACACCTGCTGGGGTCTCTTCGTCCTTCCCCTTCTATGACAGGAGAAAAAGTGTGTTTCCTTGTTATGGCCTGAATTAATCCACCTCCACAATTCATATGTTGCAGCCCTGAGCCCAGCAGGTGACAATGTGACTCCTCTAGGCTGACTCTGTGTCCCCTCAAGCTCCCCCAGATCACGTCAAAACCTAACACCCAATGTGATGGGGTTTGGAGGTGGGGCCTTTGGGAAGTGTCAAGTCATGTCAGGGGTAGGGTTGCGGGAGATATTCCCCTTCCAGGCCCTTGATTTCTGGAGCCTGGACGAATAATAAAGTTGACACAGGATCGCTGAGCAGGAGAAAAAGAAACTGTGTGCATGCAGGTTCCAAGGAAATGAGACCTCAGAAGTGGCCACGGCAGGCGGCTTTTATACTTTCTGGACAAAGAACAAGAACGCTGGTGAGGAATTGTCAGGACAAAGTAACTTGGGTTTGGTGCCCAAGTAGTGAAGAATGTAAACAGACTTTGGGCTTGGGGTAGTCGATTAAAGAAGTCACAAGGCTTGTTCTCCCAGGCTTCTTGGCTGGATTCACCAACCCAAGTGATAAAGGTTTCCTTCCACTTCCGCTTGCAAGGGGGCCCCTTTCGCAGGAGAGATTTGTTTTCTTCTTCAGGGAAGCAGAAGGGAGTGTTAGAGTGTCCCTCTTGTGTTGGCTGTTTTTTGACTAACTTTAATTCTAAAATAACCAATATACCATTGTACACATTTGAAGGCAAACTGCTCAGGTCCCCAGACAGTCATGAGAGCAGAGTCCACAGGAATGAAATGACTGTTTTTGAGAAGAAACCCCAGGGAGCCCCCTTACTCCGTGAACGAAGGAAGAGGTCTCATTAGACACCAGATCTGCTCGAGTCTTGATCAGCTTGTACTTGCCAGCCTCCAGAAGAGTGAGGCGGAGAAGGCAGTGGCACCCCACTCCAGTACTCTTGCTTGGAAAATCCCATGGACAAAGGAGCCTGGTGGGCTGCAGTCCATGGTGTCGCTGAGGGTTGGACATGACTGAGCAACTTTACTTTCACGCATTGGAGAAGGAAATGGCAACCCACTCCAGTTTTCTTGCCTGGAGAATCTCAGAGATGGGGTAGTCTGGTGGGCTGCCGTCTATGGGGTTGCACAGGGTCGGACACAACTGAAGCGACTTAGCAGCAGCAGCAGAGTGAGGAACAAATTTTGCTGAAAGCATTGAGTCTCCTGATGTTTTCTCAGGTGTGTAGTTTTAGCCCCACGGAGACAACACCTATATTTGATTACAGCCCCATTAGAGTCTAGACCAGTCATACTCTGTAGACTCTTGCTGTCTCGTATTTCAAATTCGGGGTCAAAAGTTCTGGTGAAGCTGCGATTATTTCTCATTTCTGTTACATGAAATGAGTTAAGTTTTCCATTAGGGCGTTTTTCTCCCCAGATAAAAAAAAAGAAAGTCACAGGTTTTTTGGGACTTCCCTGGTAGTCCAGTGGCTATAGGACTAGATCAGGGAACTAGATCCCACAGCCAAATTAAAAAGAAAAAAAGTAAATAAATATTTTTAAAAAGAAAGTCACAGGTTTTTCATCTCTCCAAGCCAAATTTAATTTTTTTTTTGGCATTCTCCTCTCCTCAGGGTTAATGGAGTCCTTGGCTTCCTACATCTTCCAGACCACTAAATGCTGCTGACATGTTCACTGTCCAAGTCTGGACATTTGAGAGCTCCAATAATTCTGAACTAATTTGATGACAAGGTGTTTAGTAAAGCCAACCTCCAGGAACACCATGCACTTGTTCCCCAAGGGACCTCCACTGTCTCAGGGTCCTGTCTGGGAACCCCTGTTAGGGGGCCCCCCATTAGGCACACCCCTCCACCTACCTGCAGGTCTAGGTAGACTCTGCTAGATAGCCCTCCAGGGCCTGTTTTAAAAATAGGGATATCCTCTGGATATGCCTTCTCTGGTAGCTCAGCTGGTAAAGAATTCGCTTGCAATGCAGGAGACCGGGTTCAATCCCTGGGTTGGGAAGATCCCCTTGGAGAAGGGAACAGCTACCTACTCCAGTATTCTTGCCTGGAGAATCCCATGGACAGAGGAGCCTGGTGGGCTACAGTCCATGGGGTTGCAAAGAATCAGACACAATTGATACGACTGAGCACACAGCACAATCCTCCACTTCAGTACTCTTGGGCTTCCCTGGTGGCTCAGCTGATAAAGAATCCGCCTGCAATGTGGGAGACTGGGTTCGATCCCTGGGTTGGGAAGATCTCCCGGGAAGGGAATAGCTACCCACTTCAGTATTTTGGCCTGGAGAATTCTATGGTGTTACAGAGAGTTGGACACGAGTGACTTTCACTTTCTGGATGTGCCAAGTGCTTCTTTAGATGGGTTTGAGGGAAGACAAAGTTCTAGGAGGAAAATATCTACATTTCATTTCTTTACCTGGATATTTAGCAAGCTTTTCAAATCAGGAAGCAAATGTTTTTCCTGACATAAAAATTTCTTGAAATTTCCTATTAAAAACCTCTTCTTCTGGGACTTTTCTGTGCTTCTAATGCAGGAGGTGAAGGTTCAATGCCTGACCATCTCTCTAGCTGGGATCTGCTGGCCCTGGCCCCCCACCTGCTATCGCTCCTCTCTTGTCTTTTCTCTCTGGCATCTACTGCCTCTTGAATCACTCTCGTCTCTTTCCCCTTTCTGATTACTCTCCATGCATGTAGATACCAGCCCTTATCCTGTGCACAGCTGCTTGTCCAGATTTCGAGTCTACACACACCACCTCTTCATTCATCTTTGCTGCGTCAAATCTAACCTCGCTCTAGGCTTGGCCTCACCCAACACCCATCTTGTCAAGGTCACGGGTGTCTCGGTCACTCTTTGCGGTGGGAACCGGAGTCTTGTCTTGCACTCTCTCGGTAGCATCAGCACAGCCAGGCTCTCCGCTCCCAGCAACTCTTCCTGGAGCTCCCAGGACTCCACTCTCCCTGTTTCCCTCCCACCTCCATGGATCTTTCTTAATCCTCTCTGTTGGCATCTTCAGGATTAATCCTTTCCCCTTCTCTGAAAAAGCCTCTGAGAACTCCTTCTTCAAGAATAATCCGTGCCCTGGACTGTAAGAGATTAGCCGCCTCCCACCACTACTGCAACATCACAGTTTGTATGAAAAACAAGACAACTTCGGTGTCTGGGCCCCCAAATAATTATGTGAATACCTAATGTCATGACAATGGGATTCCTCGTTGGGGATAGGTAGGCAAATTCTGGACAAATCCGTGGACGTTGTTCTTTGTATGAGTACTCTTTCATGAAGTGAAAGGCAAAGCCTAGCTTTGCAATAACAGCAAATCTCAGACTTAAAAGAAACACCTGTCTTACCCAGATCATCCAGAAACTGGAGCCAGAAGCAAGGATTAAGCTGCTAAGCTTGTTTAAAGAGCCCAGAAGGGTGAGGTAAGATGCAGGGGAGAGGACAGGCCGTGTGTGTGACAGTGCTTCACACTCACCTGTCCACACGGGACTCTGGAGCGGCCACAAGGGGGTAGGGTGGGCAGGACAAGGAGTGGTGTTTGCCCAGCTCCCCCTACCCAGTCTCGGTCCTCCCTGTTCAAGGCTCACTCCCAGGCCCTAGCTCCCCCCAGACGTCTGGCCACATGGAGTGGCTCCCACGTCACTTAGAGCTCTATCCGAGTCTGCGAGTGGAGGGGACTCAGCCTGGGAGGGACCCAGCTGACCGGGAGGAAGGGGCAGTCAGGGTGCCTGAATAGAACGTCCTGGACCTTCTATACTGCCTCCTCATGAGGCGCTTGTCCAGGCCGAAGTTTAGCACTTCCAGAATTAGCTCCTCCTTTCATCAGACATCTTGCCTTGAGCTGAAACCTGATTCCTGACGGCCAAGGTGGCCTTGCTGCCACCCGTGCTGTCCTTTCCGAGTCCAGGCACTGCTCACATGTCCCCACAGCCCTGCAGGGTCAGAGGGCAGTCCCCAGGGCACAGAGAAGGAGCATGATGCTCACATACACCCATCAGCAGGGCTGAGTGTCCATGGCCATCGTGAGGTGACCTGGACATGAGCCTGAGCTCGGGCTGAGCCAGGTGCTGGACAGTCACCTGTCCTGCCCACTGGCCCTCAGTCCCCAGTTGGAGATACCAAGGCCCTGTTTCCACAACTGTCCTGGGAAGCCTCCTGGGTTACACAAGGTTCCCTGAGGTCACCTTGGCTCATATCCTGCCATTTCCACCCTGGAATGCAAGCAAGGGATGAACAAAGTCCTCTTGGTTTCGAGCTTAATGTGGTCTTTCTCCAAGTAGCATACACAACACACAGACACACATAAACACATACACTTACATAACACACAAACACATACACAGACACACACACACATATACCCACATCACACACAAACACACACATATATACAAACACATACACACATATGTACACACACATACACAAACTTCACCCCTAAAATCTTCCCCCATGGCATCTGGTATGGAACCTGATATGGGGAATTCACAGGTGCACTTCGCAGCTTACTTTTCAGCATTTAGGAGTGTTTCTTGTCTTCTAGCAGAGTTATCAAGTGTTACTATGTTGAATTCATTTACATCATTTCTATTCTGTTTCCAGAAAACTCTGATTTCTCAAGGACTGTGTGAAAACTGATGCAAAGAACTGACTTATTTGAAAAGACCCTGATTCTGGGAAAGGTTGAAGGCAGGAGGAGAAGGGGATGACAGAGGATGAGATGGTTGGATGACATCACTGAAACAATAGACATGAGTTTGAGTAAACTCTGGGAGTTGGTGATGGACAGGGAGGCCTGGCGTGCTGCAGTCCATGGGGTCACAAAGTGTTGGACACGACTGAGCAACTGGACTGAACTGTGTGAAAACTAACTGCCAAACCACGGAAAGAGAAAATTAATGTTAGGATACTATTTCTATTCTGCAGTTTTTATTTGAAAAGTTCTGCATTCTGCATGTCACAGTGTTCACTGATGAAGTCCCTGATGGGTGCAAGTATTAAGTTACTCAAGGTAGAAGCCTGGGGAAGCCTTTGTTGACAAGAGCAGCGTGAGCTCGTTTTCTGGGCAGAACGTGTTGGGAATTTGTCACAGGAGATCTGCCCATATGGAGGCATGTGCTGTAGGGACAATGCTCTTAGGGATGGCAGACTTAGAAAGTCCCCACTGAGCACATAGCACACTCCCCGGGGCTGGACTGTGCAGTCAGACCCCAAGGGTGGGAGGCAGGGGATACCCTGTCCAAGCTGCTGGCCTAGCCGGGCAGGAGTCAACTTCTGGTGCCTCTTGGCCGAGGCTCCAGCACACAGTGTTGAAGGGCTTTGGCTCCCATGCCGGACCTTTGGCAGGGTGTTCCAGCACAGCTTAGGTCCCCTCCTCCTCCTGCGGCCTGCCACTCAGTCTCCCACTCAAAGATGTGTTTATTAGTAAGAATGACGTTCCCAGTCTCATTTAGGGCAAAAAGGGGAGTTGTGTCTGACTCTGCGACCCTATGGACTATAGCCCACCAGGCTCCTCTGTCCAGGGGATTCTTCAGGCAAGAACACTGGAGTGACTTGCCAGGCCCTTCTCCAGGGGGTCTTCCCAATCCAGGGATCGAACCCAGGTCTCCCACGTTGCAGGCACATTCTTTACGGTCTGAGCCACCAGGGAAACAAATAGGGAAGTGGCCCACAAAATAAGGACAAAAGTTAATTTCTCAACGAACACATTCTGCAGGGTTTTAGTGACTGAACTTCCCACCCTGTGAAAGGTAGAAGGCTTGATTCTGAGACCCTGGTGTGTCATATTGGGGGAGGAGGAGCGGGCAGGAGGGAGAAGAGCGGAGAAGACGGAAGGTAACCAGAATTGGATCTCAGAGCACACATCACAATGAAAAGAGGGTCTGAAACCCAGACCTGCTTGAAATCCCATTCACCCCGTTTAACCTCACCTCCATCAATTTCCTGTTTTATTAAACAGTCACCTCCTTTATCTAGTCTGGCTTTACCCCACCCTGTTTAAAAAGTGGGCTTTAAGTACCTGACAGTTGACATAAAGGAAGATCATTATTAACATATGTGAGCCTTGGCCCAAACTCCCGTCGAGGTAGGGCTGGGTGTGTCGTCTGATCCACGATGCTGGTGTCTCAGGAAGTCAATGTTTTACTTGAGGTCTGCATGGAAATGAGGGGTGGGGCAGGGCTGTCTTCTGACCCACCAAGGGGCAAAACCTGGTAGCTATCTCTTCTGTCTCAGCCAGAACCTACCTCTGGAGGCAGGCAGACCCAAGGCCATCAATGTCCCAGTGCGCTGATAGTGTAAACATTTAGCTTTAGGGTTCTTTAAAAGGGGACTCCTTGTAGCTCAAACAGTAAAGAATCTGCTTGCCATGCAGGAGACCAGGGTTCGATTCCTGGGTTGGGAAGTTCCTCTGGTGAAGGGAATGGCAATCCACTCCAGTATTCTTGCCTGGAGAATTCCATGGACAGAGAAGCCTGGTGGGCTATAGTCCGTGGGGTCACAAAGAGTCAGACATGACTGAGCGACTAACACACACACACACACACACCCAAAGGGGATTTGGCTTATTCAATGAGCTAATTGAAATGGGAATGTGAAAACAAGAAGAATGTAATTTACATCACCCACATAGTGTACAAAAATACTGTCCCCCTATGGAAATACTTTAAAGTCTTATCTCTGACTGGTACATCCTACAGTCGATGCACACTAAGGAAAAAAACTAATAAACTAGTACCTAAACAAGTAACCTTGGACACAGAGTCTGGGAGAAAGCTTTGAAGTTGTCTCTTAGCCAGCCCACTCAAGTAGAACATGAAACGAAATGTCAGGGTGCTACTTGGGTTGTTTCAGCAGCACTGAGGGGTCAGGAGCCATGTGGAGTGTGGTCTTTCCCACCAGTGTAATATTCACCAGGAGGAGGGACCAAAGATCCAGGGTGACTGGCAGGCAGGTGCTAACAGCTGTGGGGTCTTTGGAGCATTTTAGCCCTTTAACCAAACAAGTCTTCTGGGCAAAAGCCTCTCTTGCCCCCTAAAGAAGCCCTTTAAGAACCATCAGAGTATTTCAACATCCACTTTGCTCTAAATGGGTGCTCAGTTGGTCAGTTGTGTCTGACTCTGGGGACCCCATGGACTGTAGCCCACCAGGCTTCTCTGTCCATGGGATTCTCAAGGCAAGAATACCAGAGTGGGTTGCCACTTCCTTTTCCAGGGGATCTTCCCAACTCAGAAATCGAACCCAGGTCTCCTGCACGGGCAGATGGATTCTTTACCACTGAGACTCCTGGGAAGCCCTTTAGCTCTAAATAGCAAGAACAATTGATGGAAAGCTTGTCAGAGACCTTAGTGGAAGAGAGTTAGCAACAGGGGAGCCCGGAGCTGTGTGTGGTAAGGATGTATGAACCCCAGTGTTGCTACCAGGCGGCCAGGCAGGATCACCGGTGATGCACTCACTATAATCATCACTAAGACTGGTCAGCACACTCCTAGTGCAGTGACCTCCATGGACTCCCATCTGAACATGCTGTGTCTGAAGCTGCACCATAACGTGAAGCTTCTAGTGCTTTCAGACAGGCCTAGCAGGCACTGAAATGTGACTTATGCAAGGAGAAATCACCATCCAAACATGGGTGTTGTAATGTTGGATACCAAGTGCTTATTAATTTAAATGGTCTTTGGAAATTATTGGCAATAAAATGTTAATAACTTGTACAATATTAACATTGAATGCAATTAATTTGCTAACAAAATTAGTATCCTGAGTGACCGTACATGAAAGAATGTAAAAATGTTGGTTTCAAAATATATTAATGGTGCTACATAACATTTTAAGATCATAAAAAATGAAACGTGAGGTTGGAGAGAGAAGGAGAAAGTATACGGTTAATGATTCTGAATGTAACTCAGTCTGCAGGCCACTGCACGTCATGAGGACATTCTCTACAATGAACTGGATTTTCTGCCCTAGTGAGTTCTAGAAATAGCCTCTTCAATATCAAGAACAAGAACCAGGAGTGCTGGTTGCATAACTTCACGAGAGAGGTGAGACTGAAAGGAGAGTTTGGAGATGGAAATAAGGCCCCAAGAGCGTGAATGACTGGTTCAAGTTCACGCAAGGGTCTTGAAAACAAGTCTTCAGATAGGTGCTGGGAATCTTTGGTGGTGCCAGCCTGGCTGCGATGACTTAAATCATTCCACTTGGAGACATAGCTGAGGAACCTCACTCTCAGTGAGGAGCCAGAGCAAACAAGTGACACAGAGTGAAGCAGGGGCCGATTTCTGGGACACCAGCTGAGTGTTTGTGATCTGACTCCCATTAGAATATTTTCATTGAAATTTTTTAAACTTTTACTTCAACCGTGTCCCACACCCAATATTTGCAAATTATATATCTGATGAGGGATTAATATCTAGAAAATACAAAGAACTAAAACTCAACAACAGCAGCAACAACAAAACCCATCAACCTAATTTTTAAAGGGCAAAATTCTTGAGTAGACATTTCTCCCAAGAAGACACACAGGTGGCCAATAAGCACAAAAAAAGATGCTCAGCACTATCTACTAAGTAAACGAAAATCAAAGCCACAAGGAGAAAGTATCCTGAGTGACCGTACATGAAAGAATGTAAAGATGTTGGTTTCAAAATATATTAATGGTGCTACATAACATTTTAAGATCATAAAAAATGAAACGTGAGGTTGGAGAGAGAAGGAGAAAGTATACGGTTAATGATTCTGAATGTAACTCAGTCTGCAGGCCACTGCACGTCATGAGGACATTCTCTACAATGAACTGGATTTTCTGCCCTAGTGAGTTCTAGAAATAGCCTCTTCAATATCAAGAACAAGAACCAGGAGTGCTGGTTGCATAACTTCACGAGAGAGGTGAGACTGAAAGGAGAGTTTGGAGATGGAAATAAGGCCCCAAGAGTGTGAATGACTGGTTCAAGTTCACGCAAGGGTCTTGAAAACAAGTCTTCAGATAGGTACTGGGAATCTTTGGTGGTGCCAGCCTGGCTGCGATGACTTAAATCATTCCACTTGGAGACACAGCTGGGGAACCTCACTCTCAGTGAGGAGCCAGAGCAAACAAGTGACACAGAGTGAAGCAGGGGCCGATTTCTGGGACACCAGCTGAGTGTTTGTGATCTGACTCCCATTAGAATATTTTCACTGAAATTTTTTAAACTTTTACTTCAACCGTGTCCCACACCCAATATTTGCAAATTATATATCTGATGAGGGATTAATATCTAGAAAATACAAAGAACTAAAACTCAACAACAGCAGCAACAACAAAACCCATCAACCTAATTTTTAAAGGGCAAAATTCTTGAGTAGACATTTCTCCCAAGAAGACACACAGGTGGCCAATAAGCACAAAAAAAGATGCTCAGCACTATCTACTAAGTAAACGAAAATCAAAGCCACAAGGAGATTCACTTCTCATTAGGATGGCTCTCATGAAAAAATAAAGCAGAAAGCCGCAAGTGTGGGCCAAGATGTGGAGAAACTGGAACGGTTGTGCATCAGTGGTGGGACTACAAAAGGATGAAGAAAAGTATAAACATGTATGCCAATTCCTCAGACCAAATTTTTAATTAATTAATTAATTTGGTTGTGCTGAGCCTTTGCTGCTGCAAGAGGGCTTTCTCTGGTTGCGGTGAGCAGAGGGCTGCTCTCCACGTTGTGGTGCGTGGGCTTCTCATTGAGGTGGCTTCTCTTGTTGTGGAGCACAGGCTGTGGGGCCCTCAGGCTTCAATAGCTGTGGCGCACAGGCACTGGTTGCCCATGGCATGTGGGATCTCTCCTGATCAGGGGTTGAACCCATGCGCTCTGCCTTGGCAGGCAGATTCCCATCCACTGTGCTGCCAGGAAGCCCCCATTAGACAAAATTAAACACAGAATTACTATATGATCCAGCAATTCCACTTCTGAGAAAATACCCTAAAAGAATTGAAAGCGGGAACTCAGACATTAGTTAGTACACCCAAGTTCACAATAGCATTAATCACAGTGGCCAAGAGATGGAAGGCGACCTAACGATCATCAGCGGATAAACGGGCACGCGAAAGGCAGTATGTACTTACAGTGGAACGTCAGCCTTAGAAAGGAAGGGGGTTCTGAGACAGGCAACGACAGCTGAACCTTGAGAGCATCATGCTGAGTGAAGCGTCTGTCACAAAAAGACAAATACTGTGTCTCCCTTGTGTGCGATACAAAGAGGAGTCGAATTCATAGAGACAGAAAGTGAATGGTTGGGACCAGGGACTGGGGAGGTGGAGTTAGCATTTCACCGGGACAGAGGTTCAGTTTGGGAAGATGAGAATGTTCTGGAGGTGATGGGAATAGTTGCCCGACAGTGTAAAATATACTTAGTGCTACTGAACTATACATTTAAACATGGTTAAAATAGTAAATTTTATTTTACCACAATTAAAAAAATCATACAAAGTAAAAAGGAAAAATCTAATACAATTCTCCTTTGAATATTATAATAACAAATAGTGAGCAGGAAAGAATGAAAATGAGGTCTCATGCAATATGAAAGGGGCTTCCCAGGTGACTCAGTGGGTAAAGAATCTGCCTGCAATGCAGGAGACACCATTTGACCCCTGGGTCACCAAGATCCCTTGGAGGAGGGCATGGCTACCCACTCCAGTATTCTTGCCTGGAATATCCCAAGGACAGAGGAGCCTGGCGGGCCACAGCCCGTGGGGTCACAAAAAGTCCGACACGACTGAAGTGACTGAGCACACACACACACACATGCAATAAACTTTTGACACTCACAATTATTTGAACAGAAGACTGTCAATTTCCTGGAAAAGAATTCCTTTCTTTAAGTTTTAAAATGCTTTAGCCATTTCAAAACATGGCTTTCTGCCACATTATTCAGATGCTGTGGGAGAAAGATTTCTTAGGCCCTGTTCAGGGACCTGTTTGCTATGTCCAGACACTTTTTCTATTAAAAAAGTCTTTTCTTCTATTAAAACCAAATATCTCCCATTGCAATTTAGTCTCATTTCTTCTTTTTTCAATCTCCAGTGGATTCGTTATATTTAATTTATTAGAGAGGATTCCATTTCCAGATTTTTAAACAATGTGGCAATTAAGCTGTCTTTCTGGAAGCAACCTGCATCTTAGGTTTTCAAAACCTTTCATTTCCTTCACGGAAACAGTGCTGTGGAGGCCGGAGCTGGATCTCTGAGACTAAAGCTTCCTTTAGGAGTGCCAGTCCATGGCAGCCACAGTGGTTTGGGTCAGTCCCTGCTGCTGCTGCTAAGTCGCTTCAATCGTGTCCTACTCTGTGTGACACCATAGACGGCAGCCCACCAAGTTCCCCCATCCCTGGGATTCTCCAGGCAAGAATACTGGAGTGGGTTGCCATTTCTTTCTCCAATGCATGAAAGTGAAATCGCTCAGTCATGTCTGAATCTTCACAACGCCATGGACTGCAGCCTACCAGCCTCCTCCGTCCATGGGATTTTTCAGGCAAGAGCACTGGAGTGGGGTGCCATTGCCTTCTCCGGGGTCAGTCCCTATGATGTTACTAAAACAACAAGGACCATCTGCTCCTTCCCAGCCAGCACTCCATCCTGGTTAAGGAGCTGTGTTTAGGAATAGGTTTAGCTTTCTGTGACCAATCTATTCTGTAATCAGATAACTTGTTTTCTTGATGTATTATTATTTTTTAATTTTTTATTTATTTTAATTGGAGGCTAATTGTTTTACAATATTGTGGTAGTTTTTGTCATACATTCACATGAATCAGCCATGGGTGTATATGTGTTCCCCATCCTGAAACCCCCTCCTCCCTCCCTCCCCATCCCATCCCTCAGGGTCATCCCAATGCACCAGCCCTGAGTACTCTGTCTCATGCATTGAACCTGGACTGGCGATCTATTTCACATTTATATGCTATACATGTTTCAATGCTATTCTCTCAAATCATCCCACCCTCGCCTTCTCCCAAAGAGTCCAACAGTCTGTTCTTTACATCTCTGTCTCTTTCACTGTGTCGCATATAGGGTGATGTACTATTTAATTAATGAATAAAAGATTATGAAGGGTAGAGTTTTCAGCCACAGAAAATAAAATAATGCCACTTTTAGCAACATGAGCATCCAGAAACTATCATACTAAATGAAGTCAGAAAAGGAAACACAAATATGACGATATCACTTATGTGTGGAACCTAAAATATGACACAAACAAACCTATCTGTGAAACAGAAACAGATTCACAGACAGAGAGAGAAGACGTGTGCTTGCCAAGAGGGAGGGCATGTGGGGCAGGGAAGCACTGGGCATTCAGGATGAGCAGGCAGAAACTTTTACATACAGAATGGGGAAACAACAAGGTCCTACTCTATAGCACAGGAAACTATATTCAATCTCTTATGACAAACCATGAGGAAAAAGAGTATGAAAAAAACACATATATGTATGTGTGTGTAACTGACTCACTCGGCTGTATAGAAGAAATTAACACCATTGTAAGTCAACTATACTTGAATAAAATAAATTAAAAATAAAGAATGTTAGATAATGGCAAAAAAATGGATTTCATGTTTCCTTCACCTAACTCCTTCTACCACATCTCTCTCTCTCTCTCTCTCTCTCTCACACACACACACACTAGAGGTTTGAAATTTAAAAATATATATTTTTTATAAGTTTTCCTTTTGGAATTCTCAATCACAAAGTATATCCAATAGAAGCTATTAATCTCAATGCAAGTAAAATAAACTACACCAATAAATCTGTATTTCTAGGATAGTTTCTACCTAGTTAAATATATGCATAATCCAGGAACTGGAATAAATATTCAGTACAGAACTGGAGGTCAAGCTTTTTCTGTTCTTATCTATTTCCTCATTCCCCCAAGAAATGACATGCTGCTAAAATTTACAGAAAGAAAAAGCAGAATGCAATCAGACATTTTAAAGCTAATTTCATATTTTGATCCATGAATGAGAATATAAAATGTTTCACAAATATATTCTTAGCAAGGAGGCTGTTCTAATTTGTGGGTTATCAGCACTCATTTCTCTTAGTGTAAATCATTCTTTTTCCCGTCTTTTTAAAACTTAATAAAAAGCAACTTAAGAAGGCAGAATTAATTAGGCAACATGTGTGACCACTGAATTTAGTGGCCAGAACTCCTGAGTGAAATCACCCACAGCCTGCAGGCGCTCACAGTGTCTGGGCCCTCCTGCTGTTTCATTTAACAGCACCCCTGTCACCCCCACTTGCTACTGCCTCTGTGCATCTTCTCTCTCTCCTCAGATTATTTTATTTTTTATCTAATTCATATATATTTTAATATGAATGATCTATGATGACCTTTCTTTCTTTTTTTCTTTATTGCTACTCCACATGTGGGATCTTAGTTTGCTGACCAGGGATCGAACCAGCTCGCCTTGCATTGGAAGCTGAGTCTTAATCACTCAGCTGCCAGGGAAGTCTCTCAGACTGTGTTAAAGAAGGGAGGGGTCACAACTTCTCTCTCCCACACAGTGTGATGCTGTGGTTGCTGTGAGCCCCTGCCTTTCACATACACTTCTTACCATCTGTTATTTTCCTGAATTGATCCTTCTAACGAGGGAAGGATGGTCTCACCTTACTAGAACAAAAGAAACTGTAAAGGCTCTGTTATGATATAGTGGAAGACAGAAAGATAATTTTCTTTCTGTTTTCACTAAAAGGCAGTTCTTTACTTTAGGAAAAAAATATTTCAAGGAAAGAAATATTGACTTGTTCATTAGTACATTCCTTCTTGTTTTCAAGGAGGGTGCTGGGCTATGAAACATGGTGACTTTGAGCATTTTGGAAAGGGCAGAGCTTTCACAATCCATCAACAGAACCCGAAGTCCCTGTGTGTGTAACCACCTACTGGCCCATGGGCTTATCTGAAAAGGCACGACTTAGAAGGAATGTTGAAATTTAAAAGGCCATTGCCTTGGTATAGACAACAGCTTCCTAGAATTCAACAGTCCTATTTCCTGTCATTTTCATCTTTGGGAAAGTCATGATTTCTGTGAGATGTGACATTTATTTACGGTACTTTTTAAAAGTGTTTCATATGAGCTATTTTCTAATAATTACATAAGGACAAAGTTAGAGGTTGAACCTCAGGTAAATTTACCCACAGACACACCCACATTTATCGATTCAAAAAAAGCACAAAACACTCTTTCATGTACTATTATATAACTTATGGCTAAAAACATTTATCTTAAAAGCATGATCCATCATGAGTTTTTTTTCTTATTTTTGATTCAATAAGTTAAAACATTGTTGGACTGTCTTTTATGCTGATTGCAAAGCAATGAACAAAATCCCAATGTACAAAATTGTACTCATTGCATAGATCCAAATGACTGATGATTGAAATGCATGCACCTCAGTTGTTTGAAGCTTCTCAGTCAATTACAAAATAGATGAAGAATTCAGGACTCTAATGTGAAATTAAGGAGTGAGAAATGCTAAATAAAGGAATCTGCTCCTATTCAAAGAACATTTTGCACATTTTGTAAAAATGTGCTGCATTTTATAAAAATCTAGCATCACTGTTATGAAGTTCTTTTTTCTCATCTCATCTAAAATGGCAAAGAACGAAAAACTTCAGGTACTTTATTCAGTTAAAGTGTGATATATTTTAAAAGTTCTGATTTTGAAATTTAATAAGGGACTAGACCCTATTTCTCAAAACTCTGATCTTCAAACCACCTGCATCAGATTTATGACAGTTGTATTTTTCTCTTAAGGCCTTCAGCTGATTGGATAAGGCCAACCTACCTTGTGGAGGGTATTCTGCTTCCCTCAAAGCCTGCTGACTTAAATGTTCATCCCATCTTAAAAATACCTTCACAGCAACATCTAGACTGGTGGCCAAATATGTAGGAACAATGATCCAGGCACTTGACATTTACAATTAACCATCACACAGTGGGAAAATAACATTGAATTGATACATGCTTGTCAGTGTAGTAATATTTCCCTTTTCAAAAGAATGTTAGAGTTGGAAAGATGTTTAAAAATGAAGCACCTTGACATCAGAGATGCTCAGATCACAGTTGACAATTATCAGAATCACAAAGAGCTGTGTCCTTCAGTTATCTGCTGCTTCCCCAACGACAGACACAATCCTGGCACTCAAGGATGAATTAGTGAATTCCTAACATACAGCACCACCACGTGTCAGGCGCTATTTCTTCACAAGCATCATTAAATCCTCATGACTGTTTTGGGACATGGGTCCTCTGTGACCCCACTCTACAAATGAGGAAGCAAAGGCGTGGAGACACTGAGGAACACACCCAGCTCAAGCTGCTGCAGGAAGCAGAGCCAACACTCATATCAGCCACTGTGACGCCTGCGTACATTTGCTGAACTGACTAATGTAGCAGTCCTGTGAGCCCTCAGAGTCCCAGAGGAGCACAGCTCCCTATGTTGTTCAGAGCCCCTCCGTTGGCCTCCTGCAAGGGAGGGAAGTGGTCCCAGCAAATACCAGCTCTTCTCCCAAATTCTCCCTCTTGCCTCTTCAATCCCACGCAGAATTCCTCAGCATCCTTCATGCTGCCTGGGGTGGGTGACTTGTTAGTGTTGGGAGAACTCACTTCACAGCATCTGGTCAGTCCTTGGGGAAATGTTCTAGCACTGCTTTTAGGATCTGACAGTTCTTGACGTGTGTTTTATAGTTTACTATTTTGTCTTCTCTGCAAAGCCCAGATAATAGTGACAGTTGTATGGATTAATATCATGGTGTCTTAGCAAGGCTTACAAGACCTGTGGTTCTGTGTTAAATTGAAAGTTCTGTGAAAAAGGCATTATTTCATCTTATTCATTTAATTCTGTCTGCAAAATGTGAAATACTTCTTTTCTACTTATTTCTTCCCAACTTAATTAGGGTCCCAGAGTCAACTCCTATTTATAGAGGTGTTTTCTCGGACCAGGGAAACACCCAGGGATCCCAGGGATCTCACAGAATGAGACCCTAAAGGTTTTTGATGAACTTTGATTGCAGAGGTAACTCACATGCATCAACTGAAAGAAAAATGCTCAACATAAGAGCTATGAGATGTTCTATTCAAGGTCTTATTGAGAACTGTGGGCTTCCTTGGTGGCTCAGATGATAAAGAATCTGCCTGCAGTGCAGGAGACCTAGGTCTGACCCCTGGGTTGGGAAGATCCCCTGGAGAAGGGAATGACAACCCATTCCAGTGTTCTTGCCTGGAGAATCCCATGAACAGAGGAGCCTTGTGGCCTACAGTTGATGAGGTCACAAAGAGTCAGACACAATCAAGCAACACACACACACACACACACTGAAAACTGTAGCCTGGGAGGCAACCTCTCAGGAGCTCTGAGAAGTTGTTCCAAAGAGTGGGAGTGGGAGTGGGAGGTGAGTTTATTCATCCTTTCAGCTGGGGAATACATGTAGGCAAGTCTACATCGCAGTAAAAGGTTACTGGAAGTCACAAAGGTATCATAAGTTAATCATTTTAGTTCTTTTCTCTGATGGCAAGATGCAAAACTCTGGGTTCATCACCATTCTTCCTGAGACACACATCTTACTGTCTAGTGGCCTGTTTTTCTCACACCATTGCCTTAAGCCCCTCTGGCTGAAGTAGAGGGCACAGGCCTGCAGTGCATTGGTCTCGGCACAGGCTGGGTGGTAAACCAGGTCTCCAAGCTCTGTTTAAACCAGGCTTGCTTAGAACTTGGATTAAGACCCCAAGACAGTACAAGTGCCATCTCAAGAAGACATGCAAAGGCCCTCTCAAATAGCTTGCCATGGGCCCCAGGTGGGCAAGTCCTCGTTCTCAGACAGGAGGAAGGTGAAGTGCAGAGGCTCCATTCTGGGATAAAGGGAAACGTGCATTTGAGATATTCGAGGTGAACTGATTGCTCAAATAGCCTCTGACCGAGTCCTGATACACTTGTTTCCTGTGTTTCGGGAGAAGAGATGCTGTGGGCTACATTCCTTTGGAGGAAATTACAGAAAAGTGTTAAGTATTTAACAATAAAACAAAACAACAGGATCTCTCAGTTCTTGCAGCCACAGATGTACTGGCACAAAGAAGGGCATATGGTCGGCCGTGGGACACTGTTTCCACTGAATGATGCTGTGAGCTTGTTAGAAATGCAAACCCATGAGGCCCATTGAGATCTTCTAAATCAGAATCGCCAGGGATGGAGCCTGCCAAGCTTCAGCTTGTGCTGCTGGAAAACATAACTTGTTTTGCACCAGGAGGCAGGCCAGTGGATGGTGGTGAACACCAGCCACCCTCACTGAGCCAGCCTGCTGCAGGCACTGTCCAGCTTCCAGACACAGAAAGATAGAAGGGCAAACAAGTGCCTGTGTGCACAGAGCTCACCTTCTCCAGCCATTTCCCAGGAGGCGCTAGTGGTAAAGAACCCCCCTGCCAAGACCCCCTGGCAAGACATCCCTATCCCAGTATTAATGTCTGGAAAATCCCACTGACAAAGGAGCCCAGTGGACTGTGGTCAATAGGGTTGAAAAGAGTTGGCCATGACTAAGTGACTTAGCACGCATGCACGCACCTTCTAGAAGGGTGAGTTTCATAAATGCATAAACGGCAAAGTATCCCATGGGGATGAGAGCTACAGTGAGAATAAAACAGGGTCATAGGGTAGAGAGTGACTAGCACAGGCCTCGAGGGAACCCAGCCCTGAGAAGTGGACATTTGGATGAGAAATAAGACATGGCAAATAAGACAGTAAACTGTAAGCTGCACAGTGTGTTATGCTCTGTGTGTCCACAATAATTATGATTATTAAGATTTGGGGGAGCAGATATACACAATTAGTAAAAGAGGACTTTCTGGATTATATAAAACCTGAATCAGGTATTTTGCCCACCCTGCAAGACATTCTTAGAGGTGAAAGGAATTTATTCATAGAAATTGAAACCTGGAGTGACTGGAGGTGCAAACACCTGAGAACAGCTTTTCACCCTTGGAGGGTCAGCAAGTGTGGAATAAAACCAGGAAGCAGGTCTACTGGACCCACAGAACAGGACAGGAAATCCTGCAACAGACTGACCCAGCTGACTAAAGCTCTCCACAATTCTAAATAAAGAGAGATTCAAAGCTTATTTAGAAGAGCCAATTCAAGCCCATTAATCTATGGTGTGCAAAATTTGTGGAGAGAAATTATGCATGCTTAAACTGTAAACTACACAATCCTCATTCTCTAGTCATTATTCTCATCAAGTCCTTTTTTGAGTCTATGTTTATAAAGTCCCAGGTGGAAGAATGCTTCTAATTTCACTATCACTATAATTGTACTGGGAGAAGGCAATGGCACCCTACTCCTGTACTCTTGCCTGGATAATTGCATGGACGGAGGAGCCTGGTAGGCTGCAGTCCATGGGGTCGCGAAGACTCAGACATGACTGAGCAACTTCCCTTTCACTTTTCACTTTCATGCACTGGAGAAGGAAATGGCAACCCACTCCAGTGTTCTTGCCTGGAGAATCCCAGGGACGGGGGAGCCTGGTGGGCTACCGTCTATGAGGTCACACAGAGTCAGAAACGACTGAAGTGACTTAGCAGCAGCACCAGCATAATTGTATTACAAATATTAGAAAACAATAACAAACTTGAGAGGTTGCAGAGGTTGTAAACTGGGAAGGGAAGAGGTGAAGGGTCAGTGGAAGGGACTACGAGGCTGCAACAGGAGACGAGGGCTGACACAGATGGTCATAAAGACGGAAATGGTAGCAGGGGAGCAGCAGCAGTGAGGTAAGTGAACCGTCTCCATATCTGCTGTTGGAAGAGGAGAACACTGCATGTGATCATCAATGAACAGCAGTTAATGTGTGATTTCAGAAAAAGAACTATGCGTCCTAAGCATTTTTAAAGGAGTCGTGAGGAGAGTGGGTCAGGGATAAGGAAGGATGGGTGAAGGAACTGTTGATGGTTTCAGTTCTACAGCAAGATTTGGCTTTTATTCACCATGACACACGTGACTTTGATACAGTTGAAAAATGCAAATTATAAAAGCCTTTCCAGGGACCATTATAGATGAATCCCTGGGTGATAGGATCTGATAATGAACTTCAGGGCGGCTGCCACGCTCGGATGCTCACAGCGAATGAGGCGCAGTTTTGGGTTCTTTGTGTCCTCACATAGCAGGCAGGAGGGCTGAGGGAGCTCTGGGCTTCCCTGGTGGCTCAGATGGTGAAGAATCTGCCTGCAATGCAGGAGACCAGGGTTTGATCCCTGGGTTGGGAAGATCCCTTGGAGAAGGAAACGGCAACCCACTCCACTATTCTTGCCTGGGAAATTCCATGGATAGAGGAGCCTGGCAGGCTACAGTCCATGGGGTCACAAAGAGTTGACCATGACTGTCTAACACTTTCACTTCTTCATTAGCTAAGTTAGGGGCAATACATATACATTTATGCCGGGTGCATTTCTGTTTCATGACTTTTATTGTTCTGTTCTCTGACTGAAAGGATCTTGAGTCATATTTTCGATTTTTTTTTCTTGTCTGCTGCCGATTCTTTTACCTGTTCAGTGGCAAACAAAACTTTAAACCCTCTTATCTTGCCTCTGAGAACTGGGCCTGGGGTCCTCAGAAGGGTAGCTGTTACTAGAATTGTGTTTTAGCAGGAAGGAAGTGGCTTCCCATTTGAGAGCACATTTCTCAGCTTCATAACACAGCAGTAAACAGGATTCCTGGGCTTCTGGTTTGAATATCTAGCAGAGAGACTTTTCACACTCATATTCTGCTCTTTTCTTCTTGGAAAATTACTGCCCCCCCGCCCACAACCTTTGCCAGTAGCTTGAGCCGCGAGAGTAGTTCTGGCCAGCAAGTTGGACTATTCATCTGCTGGCATGAGTTAGCTGAGGAGCTCTCTTTCCCCAGGGTAAGGGCCGTGCAGAGCACGTGTTGATATGGTGGGGTCTGGGGTGCTGAGCCAGCCCACTAAGGACAGCGATCTAGAGGTCACCTGATAGACCTGCGTCCTGGGAGCCAGTGCAGTGTTGTGTTGTAAGAGCAGCCCAGTCTCCCCTGTGCAGCCTGAGAGTAGTAGAGAAGGGTTTTGTCAGGGAGCCCGCAGTGTCTCCTCCAAATCTACACACTCGACCCTGAAAGGGTTCTCTACTAATAACCATGATGGGAGGACAGTCGTCACCTGGGATGGCCACAAGCAGACCAGGATATACGGTCATCTTCAGTCTGTGGCCTAAGAATGTCTGACCGTCAGACAGCTGCTCAGTAACATTCTCCAGTGGTATGCTGGAATGCAGTTCAAACTGCAGCAGATTGTGCAATTTTAGAGCCTAAGTTAAAACAAATATTCTTTCCTAGTCAAGTGAATTTTAGGTGTGAGCTCATATCTCTGGAACTACTGAGAAATTTCAATTTGAACTACACTTTCAGATCTCCTGTGTCCATAAAGGGTCTTCCTTGGTGGCTCATCAGTAAAGAATCTGCCTGCAACGCAGAAGCCATAGGAAATGAGGGTTTGATCCCTGGTTAGGGAAGATCCCCTGGGAGGGCATGGCAACCCACTCCAGTATTCTTGCCTGGAGAATCCCATGGACAGAAGACCTAGCAGGCTACAGTCCATGAGGTCTCAAAGAGTCAAACACAACTGAAGCAACTTAGCATGCATGCACATGTCCATATAGATGAAACATTCTGGGTTCTTGGTGAGGTCAAATCCTTGAGGTGGCTCTCCTGATTGGAGGCCGTCATCTCACAGAGCTTACTGCTAAGATGCCCGTTGCCTCCACTAGTGTGGACCCTTCACTCCTGGAGGTTCTACTGAGTCCATTCTACCCTACAGGCATGAAAAAACATAGTGAAGCTGGAAACGTCAAGTGTAAAAGACCAGCCTCTCTAGCTATGCTGTGCATCCATTTCCTCCGAGGTCTTGTCCCCTGCTTGGTAAAAAAGCTTTTGTTTTGTTTTGCTGCTCACTGGACCCAAGTCATCTGTTTCATTCCCATCTGGGGAAGCCTTGGGGCCTAACTGTTATGCAAATAAAGTCATCCTTCTGTCCTGCGAACAACTTCATCTCTTCACAAAGTGAGGAGCCATGTGACTTGGCTACCTGCTTAAACAGATCAAGGAAAAGCAAAAGGTGCAGAATAAAAATAGAAACCAGTATCAGAGATGTATTTCATCTTTCAGCCATTTAAGCAGAAATTGAAGGAAGCTCAGAAACCAGAAAACCCTCCTCCTGTAACCTTCTGCTGGGGCTTACTACCGAGGTTGAAGTCCTCTGTGATTAGAACTCTGTTAGTTAATTCCTTTGTAAGGATTCTAGTTTTTTTTTCAACAGTTGTCTTGGTAAATATACTCCTGGAAGGAAACCAAGTTGATTTTTGTATGAGAAGCATCTCGATGTGAATCCCTTTATAGTAAGTTTTTCAAATACAGTGCTAGTTCTGGGGCCAACGGGACATATCATGGAGAAGCAGAGGGAATAGCAGGTTAAAAGATCACACAGTGGGGGAAGGTGTGGACAAGACCAGGGAGGCGTCCACTCTGGATCCTCCCAGTCTCAGGGAGTGTGAGGGGCCAGGTGGAGGAGGAGAGCGGAGGTGCTGCTTGTGCTCTGTGCTGGTTTATGTCTCTCCTGGCAGGGGGCAGTGGGAGCCATGTGATCCAAGCACCTGTGCTTTTGGACTGCCTCTGTCACCTAACCG
The DNA here is from genome assembly GCA_006408695.1 of Aepyceros melampus. Taxonomy (NCBI): domain Eukaryota; kingdom Metazoa; phylum Chordata; class Mammalia; order Artiodactyla; family Bovidae; genus Aepyceros; species Aepyceros melampus. The sequence continues at coordinate 338,896 of SJXQ01012106.1, forward strand.
TGACCTTCAGATTGTGCTACATTGAATAACTCATCCAGAGTGTTTGGGGTCGACCAGACTCTGTAAATATCTCCTGGAAAAAGCATAGGATTTAAATCATGTTCTGATTTATCTAGAATTTTTGCTAAATGGAATGGTGCTGATGATTATTTAGGCCCAGGCTTTGTTTTAGGATTTTTCACTTAAATTCTCTGTTCTGTCCTAATAATGGATTTGTTGACACAACCCATATTTTCAGTATTATTTTTAGCAAACTATTCCATTTAATGAGGTTTTTAAAAACACTCTGTTTGAAGGCCAGTTGGTTCTAGTCAGTTCCTCCTAATTACTGTGTTCAAGATTATCAACCTATTTAGAGCAGGAAGAATCTATAAATACTAGTTACCACTTCAGTGCCTAGACTACTCATTGCTATGGTTCAGTTTTGGTCAATAAAGACAGGTTATTGACCAGAGAATTTATCCTTTTCTTTTCAGAATTCAGATGCTGAGGCTAAAGCGCACACACACATAGTCTGTTTATACTGTGACTCATTGAGGCAAACTCTCAGATGGATGATAACAAACTCTTACAGCAACAGTGACACACAGTAGACCTTTTAGCTCTGATGGAAGGCTCTGGGGTCAAGGGCACATAAAGAAAATGAACTTGGCTTATGTGTTGCTGGGAGAATCTAATGACACCAAACCCAGCTGCAGTTTACCTGCCAGACTTAGTCCCCTTACCCCTTTGTACACTACGTTCAGATGAGATAACCTCTGCTCTTCAGAAGCACATCATGAACAACCTGTTAATATTTCAGTGTTACTCTATGTTACCCTTTGTTCTAAAATAACCATTCTCATTACCTTTGCAATACAAAATTCTCTTACTTTTGGACCTTTTTTTTAATGTTATTATGGGGCTCTTGGCTGATGTTGTTGTTTTTAATTTTTCTTGGCTGTATAGCTTCTGGGATCTTAGTTTCCTGATCAGGGATTGAACCAGTGCCCTCTGCATTGGAAGCATGAAGTCTTAGCCAGGGAGATTACTGTCTGAGCCACCAGGGAAGCCTTAATTGGCTATACTTCAGTGAAAAATAAAAAGTTTAGTGAAAAAAGGATGAGGGTTAGATTTCTCTTCTCTTAATGTTTAGTGAGGTCTAAACATGGAACAACTTCCTGTTTCTATTTATTAGTGCCTGACGGCCCACAGTAGAAAAGATGGTGAAAACTTGTCTCCTTGGAGAAAGGAGAGCTGAAAGTTTTCATGGAAATAGAGTATCTAAAATATTTTTGTCAACAAAAATATCTTTACTATATTATGTTAGCAACTTAAAATATATAAACCTACGATATAAAGTTAGCTTATTATGGCAATTTCTTCCCTAAACTTCTTAACCACATAATGATACTTGAGTTCCAGAAAGCAGCCTGTTTTGCAAATTTTGAAACTAAGATAAAATGTAAGTATTTGTCATAAGGAATGATTCTAACTTCTGTACTTTAAACTATTAGAGAGGGGCAAAATCTGATATGTGGAGGAAGACAGGTTCCAAGGAAAGTGAAAAAGGAGGCTAAGATAACTATACCGTCATTAAATATCAATTGTTTAAGATAAAGCAATTTATGTCATCACTTCAAAATAGTTATTTCATCTATCTAAATGTATATGGTAACAAACTATTTTATTCATCAACATCTTAGATCCATGACATAAAAACATATGAGCATAAATACAGCAATCTCTTGTGATTTTAGAAATGAAATTTACTCCTTAACTTGGCTGGCACTTGTCCTTTTTTTCTTATTCTTATTTTCACTGAATCTATCCATTTACTTAGTAATAAATGGATACTACACATCACTTTAAAAACCATCTGGCCAACTTAATATTACATAGTATACAACTGGAGTGGTAGGCATATGCAACAAGATAAGTAATCCTAAGACTTCTCAATTTAGGTGGTCAAGGGGCTAGCTGCATAGCTTTCTTTGAGTATAAAGACTTCCAAACCAATGGAAAAGAGAAAAAGTGTTCATGTAGGAATCAGTAGTCCATTATCAGATGTTATTTTCAAGTAAATTTCTGAAAATGTGAGCAAGAAGGCCTAAAACAATTATTTAAATGTCTTTGGCATTTTTATGTATTGTCAGATAGAATGAAAGGCATATACATATAAAATCAATTTAACACAGACACATGTTATGGCTTAATATGAGATTAAATTTCTAATTAAAATTCATTTTTATTTGGATACTCTGCACCAACAGGTTTCATTCTCAATATTAAATAGAGCAGAAATTTTGGAAGTGCCTTTGGGAGAGTATTTTCTTTTTAATTGCACATACAATTCCTTTATTACTTTGATTTCAATGGTTACTGAATTTGAGAAGCTAAAACCAACTTTTCTGCTTTTTAAGTATTTTGCTATAAATACTTCAGTGGAGGCAGGTGGGTGGACAGAGCAAGGTACATGCTTTTACATTTATTGTTTGGTCTCAAAAGAATTAAATTCCTTACTGTTCCAGGTTGTTTTCTTTTAAACACTCTCATCATAAAGTAACTTTACATAAACTTTGTCATGTAAGAAGTTTCAGAAAATACAGACTAGCATTGAAATGCTGGGAAACTAATGGAGTCTGAAGATCAGCTTGGCATTCTAGGTGGATAGTTCGGAGGGAAAAATAAAAAATAAAGAACAGTCCTAAAGGTTGAGGCCCCCAGGAGCAGCAGTGGTGCATGATTCTGGGTGACTTTCCCATTTGGAAAGGATTGTGGGAGAAGTCTTTCCCTTCACACCCTCAGTCACGAATAGTATCTTTGAATGTGAACAAGATCAGCAAAACATAAGATCATGGCTCAAAGGACTGAGAAAGCCTCATGAAGAAACCCTTGAGAAGGTCCATGAACAGTAGGTACAATTTCTTTAGCCATGTGATTTACAAACATTGGGAATACCAGGAATGGAGAGTTTTCACCAAAGCAAGTCTATTTCCACCCAGTTTCATATGTACGAATTATATGTAACGTAGGGAGGAAAAAGTACTGAAAAAGTGTATTTTCAAGCTTTCAGCATTGACCAGAATCTCCCAGAGGACTTGTTAGCTTGAGGTGGGGCCTCTTGAATTTGCACTTCTAGGAGGTGCCCTTAAGATTTGATGTCTCTGGGCCCAGACCACATTCTGAGAACCACTAATTTACACAAAGTCTATTTCACTTTTCTACTAGAGGATAGCCACCTAGATAGACTGTCATAGAGAAATCCTTAATTTTGACTATGATGTTTCTTAGGATGTGGAGTTAAGTAGTCTTTAGTGACTATGGTGGGACACAACACCAAGGAGATGCCTTGTAGTAAGTGTTGATGGCTGAAAAGATTTTCACCAAGTTCAAAGTTGCCCTTTTACCTGTCAGGTCTGAGGCTGTGTTATAGTTCCTCAATTTGTAAATTATATAGATATCATTTCTCAGGAATGTAGGGTTAGATGTTTTCTTCACATTTAAATTTAGTTCTACTCTAGAAAATATTGCCATCTTCCCAACAAACTAAATTCATGTTTCTTAAAATCAGTATGGAAATGCCAGTGTGTTGCCCTTGTTTTTCAGAGGAAAATAAGTACAGTGAAACTAATTCTCTTTTATTAGAGAAGAAGTATTATTTTTATTCTTTTGGGGGGAGGTGGGGAGAAGGCGATGGACTTGTAGCTGTACTGAATCAATTTGTAAATTATATAGATATCATTTCTCAGGAATGTAGCGTTAGATGTTTTCTTCACATTTAAATTTAGTTCTACTCTAGAAAATATTGCCATCTTTCAACAAACTAAATTCATGTTTCTTAAAATCAGTATGGAAATGCCAGTGTGTTGCCCTTGTTTTTCAGAGGAAAATAAGTACAGTGAAACTAATTCTCTTTTATTAGAGAAGAAGTATTATTTTTATTCTTTTGGGGGGAGGTGGGGAGAAGGCGATGGACTTGTAGCTGTACTGAAAATAGTACAAGGAAATAAAATTGCAGAACAAAACATTTCCATATTTAGTAGGATTTAGTTCTGGATTTTCCCCAGATATGGCAGGTCAAATGAAAGATAGAAGGAAATTCTTCCAGGCCTCAGACCAGACTTGGCACTCATTATAAATCATAACCAAGGCCCGTTATGCAACAGAAGGGTTTGCAAATGACTAGATGATTTAAGGTTAATCTGGGCAACCTACAAAGACCTCCAATCCCCAGGTTGAAGAAAACAGGCAACAACTCTTGTCATGACTTTGGGAAATGTGAACTTCCAGGATGGTTACAGTAGTTTGTATTCTGAATTTGATTTCGTTTAGTAAGCATTTGTTGAATGCTTTGCCAAGTACAAATTGGCACTTGCCATCTATCTACCTCTACAACGATTAAATCAGGAGCCCTTGCAGCTGCTGACCTTCAACATCCCCTGAAAGGAGTTCAGGGCGGAGATTAGGAATGAGTAAACCTGTGCTCTGGGAAGAACCCGTAGAACTGGTCTTCAGACAGATATTTTCAGAAGATTTTATGTACCCAATTCCTGTATCTCCCCATATCTAGAAAAGTACTAAAAGCATCATTGATGACATCTGCTTCTTGTGATTAGCAGCAAATCTGCCGAAATGCATATGTACCCCACCTTCACTAAATTATATGCAACACAAACCTTCACCCCTACCACTTTGGAGTTCTTCAGAGCTACCTGAAATGCTGTCTCCTGGGCTATAGCTATTTTCCCTGAATAAAACTTAACTCACCATGCTCATGTGGTGCTTTCCCGCGTCCCCCTCCTCCCTGCCTGCAGTCAACGGCCTCATGTGTGCAAATTAAGAGATTTTTGGATATCACAAGGCTCCTGGCTACCCAGGGTTCTGTATTCACAGTATATTCACTCTGGTTATTTTGTGCTTAAAGTTAAAACTGAAGCAACCTGGTGTGGAGAATTTATGAAGGCAAGGGAGCAAGGGTTACTTTCCTGTTTCCAGGGCCAGACCTGCTGCAACTACAAGCCAAGAACTCTAGGAATAAACTGTCTTGTGGGCATCTAGATTAGTAAAGCCCAAACAAATTTCTAAATAATTCCAGATGATGGGATAGTTTAAAATCCTATTAGCCATTCAACAAACGCAGAGTACCAGTCTTGCAGGAGACCCTGCACTGGGCGCTGGAGAGCAGCAGAGAACGAAACGGGTCTGGGCACAGACTTTGGGGATCACACACCAGTAGGAACGCACACTTACCAGAAGGAAATCATTCACGAAAAGTGCTAACTGGAAGGCATACTCAGACACGGTTTGAAGGTGGAGAACCCTAGGAAGACCCTGAGCTGTCCCCTATCTGCTGTCGAACACCTCACCCACAAGAGCACTAGGTCATGTTTGATAATCCGTACTTACTAGCAGTCTTGTTACAAATGACCTGTGGTCAGCTTTCAAGTAATAGCGGAAGAAGAGAAAAAAAGAGGTCAATTACTCTGAGAAATTCCTATAGTAGACTGCAGAAAGTAAACACAGAAAGAAATGGAAAAATCTGAGAAAATGCTGTGGCAGGTGTTTCAGCAGTTTTCCTAACTTGACCATTTTTAGTTATCTAGCCCATGGAGAAGGAAATGGCAACCCACTCCAGTATTCTTGCCTGGAGAATCCCAGGGATGGAGGAGCCTGGTGGGCTCCGTCTATGGGGTCGCACAGAGTCGGACACGACTGAAGCGACTTAGCAGCAGCAGCCCATGGTAGGAGATTTTCGGGTGCTGAAATTCCTGCTTGGTACCGCAGAAAGCGAACCTTGCGAGACTGCTACGTGGGCCCGTCACAGCCGGGACCTGGGGCCGGGCGCCGCAGACGGAGCGATCCTGCAGGAGACCCGGGAAGGCGGCCACCGGGCCTGCATTCAAGCTCCGTCCGCTGCAAATATAGCAAACGGGACAGCAAGTGCTCTGCTCGCCTGCGCTCTCGCAGGTTCTCCGCCAACAGCATCTGACTTAAACGCTTCCGTACACTGTCAGTGCGGCATCCCGGGCGTCCCAACTTAGCTGCTCACCGGGAGGCCCACAGCGGAGGCGGGCCGCGGACATGGTCAGCACGTTCTTAAGGCCCGAAGCCGCGGACACAGCCCTTCCGCGGGGCAGCCCTCGGTCCTGTTTCTACTCCCGGCGCCGCCCACCCTGACTGACGTACAGGCGCCCACACAGCGGCGGGCACCGCAGAGCAGCTGCAGACAGCGCCCGGGTCTCGGTTCGGGGACCTGCCAGGGAGCGCTGGGTAGCAGCTGCAACACAGAAGCCGCTTTCGCGGGCTTCCTTTTTCTGATGCCGCTTTCGCGGGCTTCTTTCTGACGCCGCGTCCCGGGACCCTCGAGGCCTCGCGTGGTTTGGGCCTGGGGGCGGGGCGACCCGAGGGGCGGCGCCGGATGGAGCGTCCCCGGGCCTTGTTGACATCTGCGTCCTCGCGCTCGCCGCCGTCCGCGCATGCCCGGTCGCCGCCGGCTCCGAGGCCGCGGCGCTCGGGCTTCCCCCACCTGCGTCCCCGCCCCGCCCCTCCCCCCGGCGGCGGCGGCGGCGGCGGCGGCGGCGGCGGACGTGTTGTTTTGGCGGCGGCGCTGGCTGCTGAGGAGCCAACCGAGACCCGGCGCCTCACCAGCACTGGCTGCGGCGGGCCCACCGACCGCGTCGCCGCAGGTAAGGCCTCCGTCGAGGGCTGAGGGCGGGGGCGGGGCCCAAGGGTCGGGTCCGAGGGGCCCGCAGGGGAGATGGAGGCTGCAGGGGTGAGTCCCGGAGGGTGGTCGC
>SJXQ01012106.1:345887-374425 GCA_006408695.1 Aepyceros melampus
AAGAAGTGGGGAGGGTCGCAGGGGCCGGGGTCGCGCCAGCCGCTGGGCAGTTCCCCGCCCCCGAGACTTTGTTGTTGTCTTGGAGGAGGCGGACCTGCCCGCTGGGGCCGGAGCGGAGCGGAGGAGGGGGGTGTTGGGGCTGGAGCGGCGCAGCCTGTTCCCACTTTCGGTTTTGGGGTTGGGCGGTTACTCGTGTGAAGTGCGGGCTGGTCCATAGGGGGTTTCCGCACCGGCGTGGAGGGGACCCAGGAACGGGGCAGCAAGGAGGGGAGGATTGTACGAGTCTGCGGCCATCCCCTACCCCAATACTATGCTTTCATCTGTCTTTAGAGAACCTAACTGTTTTTTATGTTACTTATTAGAATCATTTGGGTATGGAGGAGGTACAGTTTGTGCCAGTAGTTTTTTTCTCCTAGTTTTTAATTTACCTTTATTACTAAAGTATTACATGCTTTTTGAAGAGAAAAATTTAGCAGCCTAACCATACAGAAGTCTCCTCCTTCCCCTCACCCCCCTCACTCTCACCCATTTTCCCTCCCTCCCTTAATGCCCAGAGTGTAATCAGTCTTAAAGTGTGGTGTTTTGCCTTTAAGGATTTTTCATTGCGTATTAAACTTATTGTAAATCGACTATACTCAGACAAAAACAAAAAACAAAATGGGATCATACATAGCATATAGTTTTTATTGGTCAAGAATATCACAATTATTTCCCCCCCCTTTTTTTTACATACCTCATTCTTTCAATAAACTACAGAGCTATATGTACATTTAACCACGGTTATTGTTATTATTTCTATAGTCTTAGCTTTTACTTAGCTTTTAATAAAGTCTACAAAGTGATACTTTGAAACAATAAAACTTTAAGAATGTCTGAGGCCAGTTGAGGATACTTACATATTAGAAAATTGAGTAATATGTTTACATAGAACTTAATGGCAGCTTGCAGGAGGCTTGGATGACTTCACAAAGCAGGTTACTGAAATAGTTTCTTTTTTGTTTTTTTTAAGTGTACTTTTCAGAGTAAACTTAAATTCCATAGGGCCAGTTGAAAGCAAATTCTGTCACTCAAAGGAAAACTGGACTGTGTATGAGGAGGAGGTAGGATAGAAGGCCAGCGGCCCACAGGTTCGTGGTTCACGCGGGTAGGAGGTAAGCTCTTAAGTGGGAGGGTCACCCTAGCTGCTTACCATTCAGTAAGATAGAAAGCTAGGAAGTTGCTGTTAAGTTTTATAGTTCTGTGTGCAGAGCTGGAGGCTTTGGTGATTTAATCGCTGCCCTGTGCTTATTGAAAATGTATAGCATGTTCATCTTGTCTTCCAGGGAGGAAGACTTAGTAAGGGAATCACATGGAACCATTTGATTCTCAGCATATGTAGCCGGCAATCTTGGGCCCAGCTGTGTAGCATTTTATTATTTGGGAAACTATGTTCAGAAGGAATCAGAAACATCCATGGCATTTTTAGTTATCGTGGCTGGTAATAGAAGCACTCTTTCATGTATTGCTCACAACCTAGGTGGCTTGCTGTCCATTCTATGGATTTTTAAACAGAGGCTCTCAGAGTCAGCTGCTCAAAACCCTGTTACGTTTTTTACTGGTAGTGGCTAAATTAGACTTGGGCATGCTTCCTGCTCCACACATGCTGCCAAGAGCATGTGGTTTGCTCTGCCGTGCTACCCCCCATTAGTGAAAATTACCTCACAAAATCAGTGATCTCAGAGTTTCCTTCTCCTTTTTGGCTTGGAAATGTTACTTAAGAGTAGACATGAATATAATTGTGTACACTGAAAAATAATCTAAAGGATAGTTAATGTGAATCTCTAGTGATATCTTTTTAGATGAGGTTTCTCATGGTGTGTTATTAAAATATTGAATACCTTGGATTGATGCCGTTAAGTGGGAAGATGGGGATTGTGTGACTTCAGGCTTTGGTTACTCCACTAGATGCCCTGCTCATTTGGGCATCGTAGTAAATTGTAGCTGTTACAGATACTTTTATTCTGTTCCTTAAAGACTAATCTCATTTCGTTTAGAATTTTTTATGAACCCAGTTACACTCTTTGTAAACTAATATTATGAAAAGAATACAAAGAGGGCCCTAAAAAGATTGATTTCCATATTTATTTTGGTCTGCTAAAACTACATTGTGATTGGCAATTTAATAGCATCTATGTCATAATGTTATGGTTATTAATCTATTTGGATTTCTGGCACGTGTGAAAACTGGTTTAAAGAAATAAGGCAAATGCTGAAGTTAAAGTGTGATAGTTTAATATATATGTATTTGAGAAGAAACCCACATATAGGAAAATATTTGAGCTTTTATTCTTGGCAGTTGTTACAGGATGTAATTAGATGCACATTTAAGTGGCTAATCTGCCGTCGCTTGTCTCTTGGATGACTCTAGCTGGATGTAAGTGGGTTTATAGTTGTGGGATGTAAACAACAATGCAACACCAGCAAGATGTCTTTAGGATACAGTGGTACCCCCAGCCCTAGGAGGATGGGGAGTCCAATACTGTGTGTGCATATTCTCAGAAATTAGTAAGAGAGGTCTTATGACTGGTGGGTAGGAATAAAAAGTTTTCCAGTTTAGCCTAAAAAATCCTTTCCGTGGGGGAGGGTGCCTTCATTAGTAGCCAGAAATCAATAAACTTTTACATTCAATGAATGGTAACAGTAGCATCAACATCACCTAGAGTTTAAAATCGAGATGGGATTTAAAAGCTAAGTATAAAACAACCCTGGAATTGCCAAAAGGACCTGTTCCCTGACAACTTTATTTCTAAGGAGAAGCTTGTTCAGATGCAAGATCTTGAAGTCAGGATTAGAGGGGAGAAAATCTGAGAGTTGGCCCTCAGGGTAGACAGAGGGGAGTCAGCTATGTGGATGGAGGTCAAGGGAAATAAGAATATGAAAGTTACAGTTCTCTGAGCTTAGAGATACTGAAAAAAGGTATGTCTGGGGGTTGAGTTGGAATAATTAACACTATGTGGTAACCTGCAGGCTCTTATAAAGCCGTAATGACCACATTATCATGAGTCAGTTGAGTGTGTAAGTTCAAGTGCAGTGAGCATCTGAGAACTGTGGGCTGTGAAGTACCCTGAGGCCCTTGTCTTCCCTGTTCTCCTGGCCAGCATCTCGGACTCCTGGGCCCTGTGACTTTTGTTTTCTCACCTCACTGAGGTACAGGTCACCTGAGAGGGCCTCCTCATCTCACTTTGGGAGCTTTGTTTTCTCTCTTTTGGCCACCACAGGCCCCTTGTTCCCACTGTTCTTTCCCTCTTTGCAAGCCCAAGTTCTGCATAGCTTCATTTTCTTTCCAAAGCTTCAGACTTGGCCTTTAACTTGGTTTCCTTGAAAAACTCTTTTAAGTGGCTGTCATTTTGTTATCTTGAATCAAATACATTTAGAACTGAAGTGTTTTGTCTGCAGATTTAATTTTTTTCTCCATTAACTTGTTTATATTAATCATCACGTTTTCTTAGTCATCTGGACTCAAAGGACATCTTTGATTTCTCACTTTATTTTTTTTAGAAATGATTGTCATTTTATTGCACATTGTTCCTGATTCTCCTGTCTTGCATTTTCACAGCGGTGAGTTTTAATCCCTTTGCTTCAGCTGTCGTTAACAGGAGACAACCATAATCTCTAAGTTTGTGCCATCCATCATGTATACTGCTATCAGGTTAACTGTCCTAAATGCAGCCCTGATCATTTTTTACCCTGCAGGGAACAAAGCAGAGCTCCAGATTTACCTTTTCTTCTGAAGTCACTGTGCTGGCGTGCTTTGTTTCATTTGGTCTTCATGAGAGCTTTATGTCTTAGGTACTGTTGTGCCACTTTACAGGGAAAGAATTTGAGACTTCATGAACCTGAAGGAGTTGCTAATAGGTGGAAGACCTGGAGTTTGAATCCCAAGCCTGTCTACCAGTTCTGTGTTCTTGAAGGGTTCTGTACCTCCACCCAATGGCTCTTGATCAACTCTGGGATACAGTCCCTGTTCTTCACCTTTGCCTTTCAAAAGTGCCTTACCTGGCCCCAGCATTCCTTCTCACATTTGTTTCTTGTTTTATTCAAGCTTTTGGTTTCTTATACATGTTCTTTCAGGATTTACTCCCTTTCCCATGTTTGCTTTTCAAGGAGGTCCCTGTGCAGAAAGGCAAGCTGATGGGCTGTATTTCCCTAAGGCTTCTCTTCCCTCTCTGCTAGCGAGGTCTTTTCTCATTTATATAGTTTTTAACCTCCTGATGAGAACCTTCCACTCTGAATTTTGAGCACTCTAACAGTTGTAATTGGATTATAAAATGTTAGAAGCAGAAAACGTATTGTAGACGCTTAGGAGATGTGTGTGAATGAAAATGATCTCTGGTCACCTGCCCCATTAATGATAATTCAAGTAGTTTTTTATTTTAGTTGGTAGATGACACACTAGTTTAATGGAGTTTTAAATTTTGTGTATGTAACAAAACCGGATTTCCTTGTTGTAGGCTATCAAATGAGTTAAATTTTCAGACTCATTTCTAGGTAATTGTGATAAGTAATTTATTTGTAAAACTACTTGTAAGTGTTTTTTTTACATGCACATGTCTAACCTTGAATTTATCATGGTTAATGATTACCATGCAGAGGTTAAAATTTCATATTTCTCTATATTGCCTTTTGGAGAAGGAAATGGCAACCCACTCTGGTATTCTTGCCTGGAGAAGTCCATGGACAGAGGAGCCTGGCGGGCTACAGTCCATGGAGTCACAAACAGTCATACACGACTGAGCAACTAAACAACAACAACATATTACCTTTGCATCTTGTATTACAATTTAGGTGTTACGTTACTGTAAGTACTGTATTAATGTAAGTATTTTATTAAGTAATTTGTTTTTGCTTTGTTATATAAAAATATAATCCTTTCTGGTAGAAGTTGAGAATGTAGGCTATCTCGGTGATAGCATTGGAGTTTAATAAAAGTGTTTATAAGTTGATAAAAAAAAGTGTTTAAATAATAAAAGTGTTATTGATTCTCAGACTAATCATTTTGTCAGTCTTCCAGCTCTCAACTTTATAAAGGATTAAAATAATCATAAATACTTCTCTGAAGATAAAAGTTTTAAGCAAGTTTGTAATAATTGATTGATTTTAAAAACATATAGTCACATGGGTCAAGGTATAAGTGTTATAAAAAGTTTATAGACTGAAAGTGACTCCTCCTCCACCTCCCATTTTCCCTACTGAGAGGTAGTCACTTATCTCTGGAATGATATAGAGGAAGCAGTTTGTTTATAAGTATATTTGAATAAATATTTTTCTTTCAAGTTATGATGAGGTATATTACAAATGTTTCACTTGCACTTTTTACTTAGTGTATCTCTGATATTCCATAACAGTAGATAAAGAATTTCTTCATTCTTTAAAATTTTTTTGCAGCCTCAAAGGATCAGCTGTATATCACTACATATATAGACTATATATTTATAATCATTCATTTAACCATATTCCCTACTGATGGACATTTAGATTGTTTCCCATTCTTTACTGTTACACACATCTATTGAAGCAACTGTTTGAAGGAAGAGAAATAAAAACTGGAAGATCTTTCTAGAGAAAAATAAAATTTGAAAGCTAAAATGGCTGTTTCTTGGTGGAGAATCAGATGGATGCCTTTTGAGGCTGCTGATGACGGGTGAGTGAATGGAGAGGAGAAGGGGACCATGTAAGGATGCTGGGAGCTGTTGACAGCCTAATGGGAAGAGGGGGGGATGGCACTGGTGAATGGCAGCAGCTCCTGGGACCAATTGTGTGCTCTGGGCGAGGCCAGCTATGCCTGTGTTGACAAGTTCTGTGCTCAGAAATGATTCTTGATATCTGAAAAATCATCTCTGGGACTGTGGCCTATAGTAGTATATCTAACATAGGCAACCTTTTCAGGGAATGGAATAAGATATCTGGGTGTTGTCTGGAAGGAAATGTCATGGCCAACAACACAATATATTTTATGAGGTCATTAACTTTTTTACTGTAATATTGTGTGTTCAAAGATAAGATTTAAAGCACTGAAATAAATGAAGTTAAACAAATTCCTCCTTCAGCAAACCTCTGTCATCCACATCTGTTCCTCATGGGTTGCTTGGGTAATGATGGCTTTTTAACAGTGTGGTGTGAGTCCTTTCAGAGTTCATGTATAAACAGAAATAATATTCATGCATCTTAGACATGTCAGTCAGAATCCTACTGAATAGCAAGTAATGGTTAGACTAATGAAGGTCAGAATTGCATGGATTAACAAGTAAGTGATGGTGAATACCAGGTAAACAGTGAGTGCTCCTTGATTTCTTCAGACCAAGGGTGCTCTGAATGCAGATGGTGGTGTACAGCATGTGTCAGCTGCTGAAGTGGTGCAGCTGTTCTACCAGGTTACTCCTAACTGGTCCAGGAAGGTTTCCGAGGCTGTGCTTCATCTGTGGTGGTGTAGTAAGCATGACTTACTGAATAGGGTTACTGAACAAGATAATAAAAGGTCATTTATTTTTGTTCATCCACGGACCCCCGCCACATATAATAGCTATATGAATTCACTGTAGAAAGACTAGAAGATATGGATAAAAAAGAAATAGATCATTGGGAATGCAATCATTGGGACGGTGTCTCCTTTAGTTAATTCTCAGAGATTTCTGTATTAATGAGAACACTAGCTAGAAGAGCTCAGCTTTGTAAATCATGCTGTCAGATAAGACAGATATATTTACTTGGTGATAGAAGCTTGGAAATTGTGATCACTTGAGTTTTCTCTGACCTGCACTCTCTGCCAGGTAACCAGGACTGTGGCAGGGCCTCGGCTCAGCCGTCAGGTTGTTTGTGCACGTGGTCAAGTGCTGAGTAGTGTAGCTGTTGCGAGGGAGCCCCCTATGTCAGTGGGTGTTAGTACCCTCCTCTATTGCTGGGTTAATAGTTCAGAGCTCTTACTCTGATAAAAAAATCATTGTATTTTTGTAGTCCATCTTTAAAATACTGGACCTTAAGTGCCTTAGAAATATTTAGAAATGCCATAGCTCAAAAAAAAAAAAAAAAAAAAAAACACATGAGGACACCCACACGAGTGAGCCTTTCTTTGTCAGACAGTTTTTAGAAGGAGGGTGTAGTTTATCACCCTCCTTAGTCCCCTGTTTGCATTGTAGTCTCTTGATGACTAGAGTAGATTTTTAAATTCATAGTCAGTCATCTCGATACTCAAATATAGGAGCAAGTTTTGGAATACGTGAAGGTAGTTACTACAATTTTACTTTTAAGAAAAAGCCTGACAGTGGTCTGTAGTGATTTAACATACATTGTAAAAAAATACATTGTGAAAGAATTAATTTAAATACTTCTAAACCATTTTAATGGTTAATGGACTTGACTTTTTTCCTGCAAATAGAGTGATTTTGAACCTTTATTCTTTTTTGAACCGCAGAAATTAGAAATGGAAAAAGATTTAGGCTTTTCTACAGTAATTTATATAAATATCTATATTGTAACTGTTTCTGGAATTGGTTTGGTTCTGAAGGAAAGGGAGGGAAGTCACCATGGTCCTAAACTAGCTGAGTTACCTCATTGTTGATGGCAAAAAAGCTTTCTGCAGGCTTTCTTCTTGTTAAGGAATTGTTCAGTTGTCACTATTTTAATAACCCCTGGTTTTATTGTGCCTTCATGGTACATTTTATATGTATGTGGTCCACACCTACACACGGACGTATGCCTGAATGCCCTGTTTTCACAGACACCATTCCCTGCGCTGCCTCAGGAAGTCTCACAGGTGAGTGGCCGATGCTCCTGTGAGCTGTGTAGTGCGTGCGTGCTCACTCAGTCGTGTCTGACTCTTTGCAACCCCTTGGACTGTAGCCCATTAGGCTCCTCTGCCCATGGGATTCTCCAGGCAAAAATACTGGAGTGAGTTGCCATTTCCTTCTTCAGAGGATATTCCTGACCCAAGGATTGAACCTGCATCACAGGCAGTTTCTTTACCACTGAGCCACCTGGAAACCATATCTGGGAGCTGTGCGATATGAGATGCTAATATTTTGGTGCTTTAACATTTTCACACTTTCATGTAACTGTTTATTTAATCTTTCCAACAGCCTTGTCAAAGAAGATCTTGTCTGGCGAGTATCTCTAGTCTCATTTTTGTAGATGCAGGAATTGAGACTCAGAGTTACTTTCTTGTCCTGAGTCTTGTTTTCTTTCCTGTGAAATGATCTGCAGTCTTCAAGGACAAAGGGCTTGATGTAAGAATAGACCTTGAACTCAAAGCCTTTTCTGGCTCCTAAGCAAGTTAGGTAACCCCTTTCCTTGGAAGTAATACTGTTACACAGAGTTTTGAGTTAATGTACATAAAAATGCCAAAGCTTAATATGCAGTAAGTCCTCAGCAATGACAGTTGCACTAATGATAAAGATAATAATGTTTCAGGAGTCACATACTACTTTTCAAAGATTATGGGACCTCACACTGTGGCTCAGTGGTAAAGAACCGCCTACCAATGCAAGAGACATGGTTTCAGTCCCTGGGTTGGGAAGATCCCCTGGAGTAGGAAATTGCAACCCACTCCAGTATTCTTGCCTGGGAAATTCCATGGACAGAGGAGCCTGGTGGGCTACAGTCCATGGGGTCCCAAGAGTTGGACATGACTGAGCAGCTAAACAGTAACAGGAGTCACGTGCTATTCAGAGATTATGAGCCCTCACGTAGCAGTAGTGTCCATTTAAATGAGAGGCCAGGCCTGGGAGCAGTCTCACATCAGTATTGTGTGGGTGGAGTCGAAGTGAAAGGAGAGAGAGCCTTGGAGGAGCCAGGAGAGCGGTGGTTCTGGGGCCACATCAGGTCCACATGGTCATGTGTAAAATAGCAAATTTGAGTTATCTGGTCAACAAGAAACAAGAAATTCCTACAGCGAAAGGGAAAGATAGAATTCTAAGCTGTGGAGCATGTGTCCTGCATGCGTTAGTCCCTCAGGTATTTCTAACATACTGTTGTCACTGATGTTTTTGGTAATGATCTGGGACCATCAAGAAATGTTGACTTACATCAGATGTTTTCTAAGATTGTGGAACTGTCACACTGTAGGAAGACTTTCATCAATTTATTTTACTCTTTGAAGCTTAAAGAACTATCAGTTATCTGTGGCATTAGTTCTTTTGGCTGTCTGTGGTGGTAGAAAAATGAATTTTACTAAATTTGAATATGTACATTTTATTTGATTCTTAAAACAGAGTATAGTTGATAATAAGTTTCATGGTCAGTGTTAAGGTAAAGGCCAGGAGTTTAGACCTTCATAAATATGTTTGATTCTGGGCCTTTTTCTCACTTAGTTCAAAGCTTATTTACAAAGTTCAGTGTCTGCTTGCTTCCTTTTATATCCATTAATCGCTCTGTTGTGCAGAGTGTTATTAAATCAAGTCCTGCTCTTAATTGTCTTAATATCCCTTTTGCTCACATGTCTTTCCATTCATTTTTAGTGATAACACACAAAGCACCACCTGCAAGGCAGTGTGTTCTTAAAAGCGTGCTCCCTCTTGAGGCCAGCCTGGGTCATACTGCATTCAAGTTTGGACAGTTCTGAATCTGCTGCAAATATCCTGAAAGATACCAGCAACTGAGAAAAGGTGCCGCCTCTCACATATGGCGTCTTACTCATGCTGCCGTCACTTTCTGTCAGCACTCAGAATCTGTGTAGTGGCTTCCCACAATCCTAAAAGCAAGGTCAGGAATGAAGCAGGTTGGTGCCCTAAGTGGTTTTAAGCTTGAGCACAGTTTCTCCCAATGGTATATTAGGAATGCTAAAGTTTTTTTTTTCTACTGCTCAAGGCTTAGGGCTGGGCATACATTGTCTAAGAAAAAAAATGATACATGGCTTAAGAATAACCAAAGCAAAACATTAATGGTTTTATTTGTTGTAGTGTTTACAGTTAGTACATCAAGTGGAATTTCAGGGTCGCCTTTAAAGTCCTCGTGCAGTTAGTGTGTGGTATAGTTGTTATTGTTTCAGAGGCCGTTAGATTGTCTTCACGTGACCATGCCTTATACTTGAGAAGTGAATACCAAGTTCTCTAAAGGAATATGAGCAAATCTCTTGCCGATTATACTGTGATCTCTTGTTTCTTTTCCTGTATCTTGGGTGAGTAATAGGTGGAAATGGATTCAGTCCCCAAGTGTACAGATTTAGTTCCCCATGGAGCAGCGTTCTACTATAGAGTTTGGGTGGTATGGCAGACAGGTAATGCCTCCTTCTCCAAGATGTTCTTGTGTTAATTCCTGGGCCCTGTCACAGTGTCTTCCTGTATGGCCAACAGGAATTAAGGTTGCTGATTAGCTGACTTTAAGATGAGGAGAATATCCTTTATTACTCTGATGGGCCCATTGTAAACACAGCGTTCCTTAAAAGTGGAAGGAGGAGGCACAGTGAGCACTCAGCCTATGGGGCTGCTTGGAAGACAGAGGAAAGGGCCATAAGCCAAAGAAAGCAGGCAGACAGCAGAGAAGTTGTTGTGGTACCTCCTTGATGGAAGTTGCCAGCAATCTGCTCTCTGAGGTACCAGGCAGAGGTGTTCACAGAGGTGTTTCACCAGAGACCGCTTTCCACCAGATGCCCATGGGGGCTGCTGAGGGAACTGGGTGCAGGGACCCCTGCTGAGCTGTGGGAGCCTGCCAAGAGATGACCGGACTGTCCAAGGTCAGGAGTCTGCAAGAGGAGTGAGGCAGAAAGTTAGGGTGAGAAGCTGAGAGGAATAGGAGAGCGTGAGAAGGAAGCATTATTTGTGGGGCCTGTTTGGTTTGGGAAGAGGGTGGTCCTGACAGGTGTCAGCAAACTGACCCATGGGTTAACTGGGCCAGCAGTTGTGTGTAGCCTGCAAACTAAGAATGATGTTTACGTTTTCAAATGGTTGGGAAAAAAACAGAAAAAGAGTAATATTTTATCATGTGAAAATTGCATATAATCAGGTTTCAAGTGTCCATAAATCAACTTTCTGGAACACCACCACCCTGTTTGACTTACAAGCTGGTTGTGGCTGCTTTGCTCTGGAAGCACAGTTCAGAAGCTATGATGAAAACTGTGGTTTGCAAATCCTAAAATACATGTGATTTGACCTTTTACAGGAGCTCAAGGCCTGAAGGTTAAGTACAGTGGTGGAAGGATCAGTGATTTGGTACAAGACGTGCTTGGAGAATGAGATGAGGACCTGGAAGGGCAGCGGAAGCAGCTCCTCAGAGATTTGGCAGTGCAGTTGTTGGGGCTTGGGAGTTTAAACAGTTGTGAGGGTGCCCAGGATGATGGTTAGGTCTGGTAGCAGAGGACCTGCAGCTCAGATGCCAGAGTCCTTGCTGATGATGGGGCCTGGACCCTTAGGGCCCTCAGTGCGGATGGGGAGGTCGACAGAGTGAAAAGCAGTCCTTGTCAATCTTCTAGGCCTTCATAAACGAGGTGTGTGTGTGTGTATTATGTTCTCAACATTCACATAAATACTGTAAACTCATATCATATGTTCACATTGATTCCTCCAGTTCCATCCAGCTCACAAGATATACCCTCATGGTGTGTATGTTGAGAACTGTATATGTAGCTCACTGTTTACTCTTCACAACTTGATGATGTGGTTATTTTTCCATTTTATAGACAGGGAAACTGAAGACCACAGGTTAAACAACTGGCCTGAGATGCATGGTCAGTAAATGACATCAGATACTTTGCTTCCCTCTGATTTGATCTTTCTTTGGAACCAAGAGTCCAAAAAACAGGAAAAGGAGGAAATGAGGAGTTGAGGAGAGGGAAGTAGAGCTGAATTGAACATCTTTTCAGCTAAGAGAATGGGAGTTCTCCTGAGTGACGGGTCAAGAGCCTGTGGGCCAGCTGTTGTGTTTCAGGAAGGTTCACGGCTTGACAGACCGGATTTGAGTTGTGGCTCAGCCCCTGCTATCTGTGAGCTTGTCTCATGGTCTCTGAGCTCTGTCCTCAGTAAAATAAAGTTGGTGCCTCTTCATAGGTATGCTGAAGATACAGACTCCAGTGCTTAGTAGGTAGTAGGTGCATAGGAAATTGCCCATGTGTATGTTACCACTGCTGAAACAGGGGTAAGGTTTGTATTACCATTGATGTAGAGTTAAGTGGATGTTCTCAGCAGTGTTTGGTATGGAGTAGTGAAGCCTAGCTTATCCTATTCTTTTTCTATATTCCCTTATATCTATTTGTCATCATTGAAAAAGGTTTTCCCCTCTGTGGTTGCCTCTGTACTCGAAGCAACCTTGGTCCATGGCTCCCATGACAAGATCCTTGAGGGCCCCAAAACGAAAGGTCCTTTGTTCATGCCCTCAGATAGCGTGTTCTGCTTTGTGTGGGTCACTCATCTTCTTCTCCTAAAGCTGGGTGCTCTCTGTCCCCACCTCTGCAGAGAGAGGAGCACACAGGAGCTGCCATTGGCTGCTTGCCACTGAGCCAGGAGGGGAGGGAGGAGTCAGTGTTCAGCTGTTCTCTTCCCCTTTCACGACATCTGTCTGCCATCTGCTTGCTTCCCACCTCCTTTGACTTGTCTTTAACCTGTAAAACATCCCTGAGCTGCCTGAAAGACACCATAATATTAAACTGTGCCGCCAGTAGTTCTTCCCCTCAACCAAATACATTCCAGTCACAGATCTGGTTTTGAAAGAATAGCAAGCAACTTTTGGAGCACTTAAGAATCATGTCAGGTGAGCTGTTGTGAATGTGCCCTCTGTTCTTCCACACCAGACACGTCCTAGCAAGAAAAGGCTGTGGGGTGAGATTGTGCTCTAGGAGTAAAGGTGACTGCTTCCTTAAACTATTCAGTCCTTTATTCTACATTTTGTCCTTTTCTGCCTTCATCCTTTCTTCTTGTTCTCAGAGTCCTTATTTTGCTTTTATGTTTAATGTAGTACTTGAACACCCCTAAAACTTTTTTTCTGTGTTACAGAAAATAGCAGGAGGGGAGTAGAAAAAATTGTGATTGAAGTAACAGAAATGCTGAGACAAGAATACTCATTCCTAGATAACTAAAACTCAGTTGTGTTCAAATGCAGGTTTAACTGATGCTCAACTAGCAGAGAAGTCAGAGCCCTGGGAAACCTTAGGAATCAGAGAATTTAGCCTCTTCATTTCACAGGTGAGGAAATGATGTCCTGGAGGGATGCCTAGAGGCCATACAGCAGTTGTCACTGGGGTCAAGGCTGGACCTTGGTCTTTTGACTTGTGTTTGGTACTTTGCATGGTTGAGATAGAATTACCTCAATTAAATGACAAACACATCCCATGACATACTGCTGTAATGCGTTTTCGTTACTCATAAAAAATGAACTGTATTTCAAGTTAGGGCATTTTGGTTGAATTATCAAAATATTCACTACAGATTTACGTTGCAAACTCCTCATATGTACATTGATTCTGATCAATTTACAATCTCTTGCTCCATAGTCAGGGGATTGGTTACTTGATGCATCTGTCATGTGGCATATCATGGCCTTGGATTTTGCAAGATTTTTGATGGAATGAATAAATAATTAAGATGTATCAAGTGAAAGTCTGAAATATATATATACAGTATAACACAAACATTGTGTTAAAGAAACAAGAATATTCATGCTTAGAAAGTAAATAATAGTGGCTCTTTGAAGGTTAGGATTATCAGTAATCTTTATTTTACTTGGTTTTCAAGTTTTCTGTGAATTTGTATACTACTATTATAATCAAATCAGTGAATATTATAAAATGGAATTTATAATAATTACGCATATAATTTATATGTAATATGGGATTCATTTTTCACTTTTTTTCAGAAAAATGTATGATAAAGTGGCATCTTTGAAGCTCTGTGATGTAAATTATTTATATTGTGACCTTTTTCTGTTTCTTGATTTTTCTGCTGTATACTTTTATTTAGTGTATTTTATTCCTTAGGAAATTATTGTCTGTGTGTCTCTATTGTACTTCATCTGGTCTAAATAAATCAATACCGCGCTCTTTATTTTTACCTTGTCAGTTTTGTTCACATAACGCATAGGCACAGTTGAGAAGGTTAAGTGATACTACAGGCCTTGACGACAGCACAGCAGCTCCCGGCTCCACCTGTCTCTGCGTAGGAGACTGACACCAGAGGGAATGGGACGGCATGGAGCCGCCACAGAGACCGGACGCTGCCTCCATGGTGCACACTGAGACACTTGTGCAGCGTAGACAGCTCTTACTCTCCATTACAGATAGAGGGTTAGCTCCCATGCCCCTTGATGTCTCTAGTCTCATTCGCCCAGGGTGCTTAAGCGACTATTCAGATTAAATCAGGAATTATGTTTGCACTGATACTACTGTGTAAATACTAAATATTGTCTTCTACAGACCAAATAATGAGTTCCCATTCTAAAGGTCCTTTTGTTTTCCGGTGGGTGTTGGTTTTCCCTTAACATCCTGTTTAAGTCCCTCAATGTGCCCTGTCTGTCTCTGAGCCTTCCCTGGCAGCCTGAAGCCCAAGTTCTGTGTCCCAGGGCCTGCCAGCTTGCCTAGACCTGGGTTCTTCTGGCCTCAGCAGCGCTGCTTTCTTCCCCAGGCTCAGCTCTCCAGTGCTGTGTATAGTGCCTTGAGTGGTCACGTGGCCCCTGTCTCTTCTACATCCCCAGACAACTTTCCTTCCTTCCGCTGTCTGTGCTTCTCCAGGCAGCTCTTCTGACTCTTCATGCCACCTGTGTCTGGGCTGGGTGCCCTGTAACATCCTCATGTAACTTCTGTGCTCATCTGATTTTGGAATTGCTTATGCCAGTTTTTTTTCCACGTGTGGTCTGGGGTCCTTGAGGTCTTCTGAGAGCTTTACAAGGGCCTGAGAAGTCTGTCCTGGGTTTTCTACTGTAACCTCTGAAAATACCTACTGTTCTGCAAAGCAGCTGGGCTTGTGGGAAGCATAGCTTTGGGTGTAACATTCAAAGCCTCTGCAGCCAGCTGTACCAGCAGAAACAACAATCTCAATAAAATTTCTAGAGCAGCTAAGTCTCTGCTGGGGTCTGGACCTGGCTTTAGTCAATCAGTCCTCCACAGTCGTAACCCCACTGTTCATGGTTCTGCTTTAACCACGCTTTGACATTTTGACATTTGACCTGCTTTGACATTCAGGCCCTGGATATCATTTTACTTGGAGACAGATGTCATATTTATTTATTAAAATTAAAAAATCTGAACCTGGTTATAGCTTTCGTTAGTCTGTTTTACAGAGAAGGCAATGGCACCCCACTCTCAGTACTCTTGCTTGGAAAATCCCATGGATGGAGGAGCCTGGTGGGCTACAGTCCATGGGGTCGCTAAGAGTTGGACACGACTGAGCGACTTCACTTTCACTTCTCACTTTCATCCACTGGAGAAGGAAATGGCAACCCACTCTGGTGTTCTTGCCTGGAGAATCCCAAGGACGAGGGAGCCTGGTGGGCTGCTGTCTATGGGGTCGCACAGAGTCGGACACGACTGAAATGACGTAGCAGCAGCAGCAGCCTGTTTTAATTCATGGAAAATGTCTTAGCGTTTTTTCATCTGTATGCACAGCCCCCGATCACTTGAAGACACTGTCTCATTGTCTTACAGGAAGGTACTCTATTCTCAGCTTTTTGTTGAAAGTTTTCATAAGTTGCTGAGGTGTGGCTCTAAAGTGTGGAAGCTTGTCCCTTCTTGTCACTTCAGAACATGCACATATATTGTGACCACCACACCTTCATCTTTATCTCCACGTCATTACTCTGTATGTTGAATGTGAGCTCATTTGTGTGTTGGGATTCTCTGGTGGCTTAAACAGTAAAGAATCTGCCTGCGGTGCAGGAGACCTGGGTTCAATCCCTGGGTTGGGAAGATCCTGGGGAAAAGGAAATGGCAACCTACTTCAGTATTCTTGCCCGAAGAATTCCGTGAACAGAGGAGCCTGGCGGGCTACAGTCCACAGAGATAGTCCACAGACTTGCAAAGAGTCGCAGATGACTGAGCAACTAAGTAACTTTCATTTGTGTTAAAGAAACGTGCATCATAGCTGGTTGTACCTTATATTCCAGGAAGCCTTTCCTGACTTCTCCTGCATTACCCTTTGAGCTTTCTGTTCAGATCTGTTTGTCTTTCCTACCAGACTAGAGGAAAAGGCGTTAGGGAAGTCTGCTTCCACAGTCTGTGATGCATCTGGGTGACAAGGTGGTGTTCTCTCCAGCCTTCTGAGTGCCTGTGTCTCAGGCCTGTAGTGGTAGATCTGAAACACCGATGCCCTGCACTTTCTAAATGGAGATGTAATTTCCTGTGTTAATACTTGACTTACTGTCACCTGTAAGGGCTTCCCTCGTGGCTCAGATGGTAAAGCATCTGCCTGCAGTGCTGGAGACCCGGGTTCAATCTCTGGCTTGGGAAGATGCCCTGGAGAAGGGAATGGCAACCCACTCTAGTACTCTTGCCTGAAAAATTCCATGGACAGAGAGGAGCCTGGTAGGCTACCGTCCATGGGGTCACGACGAGTCGGACACGACTGAGCGACTTAACTTACTGTCACCTATAGTAGATGTTCCTAAGCTGCAGTGGACTCAGGGGCCTCTGGAATTCAGGAGCCTTCTGAAATTGTATGCAAAACTTACAGTTTGTTCATTTTTTAGTAGAGAGAGGGGAGTTTATGATCAGACTTTCAGAGTGGGGGGAGTAGGAGAAGACAAGAGGGGCTCTGGCAGTGGGGCAGCTTGGTGGTGAGGGACCCTGCTCTTCTCGCTGCTTCTCTCTTCTCCAGTTCCTCGCCAGAGTGGGAGTCAGAATGCTTGTTTTTGGCCATGGCTATTTCATTTCTCACTTTCCCCCTTACCTGATTTATTAATTCAGAATTTAATTGATATATGGGTTTGCTTATTAACTTATTGAATAAAGCTTAAATTGTGTATTCAGTATCGAAATTCTTATTTTAACAAGTTGTACTTCTGTTTCCAGTCAACTATGCTGAGTTTGTTAAAGAAGTTTGTTGTACGTGTGTATGTATAACTTACGTTCTAGTGCTTAAACTATTAAAAGTTGTTAACAAAATTTGTGGTCTCATCATGACAATTTACCAAATAAAATCTTAATAATTGTATATGTGTATATGTATGTGTCTGTGTATATATATATATAGATATAGATTTAAATACACACACATTTTAAATATGTGAGTCTGTTTTTAAGTTCCATTTTGTATTCAGTGATTAGGTAATATATTCTGTTAACATTGTGAATTTATGTGGTGTATTTAGCAATTGTTAATGGATTGTTTAGGAATTTTAAATGAAGTAACACGTGCATATTTATCTAGGCTTTCCCCACTCTGTAGAAGTCCATGTGACTCAGTGATGACGAGCATGGTCTCTGAAGTCTAGACCACCAGGGACCTCACCGCAGCAGCATCACCTTCCAGAGCAGCATTGTCCACTGTGGCAGCCACTGGTCATGTGGGGCTGTTCAGCACTTGGAGTATGGCTGGTGTGACTGGCTGGATTTTCAGGTGTATTTAATTTTAATCAGCCTGTGTCTAGACAGCCCTGTGTGACCTGTGGCTGCTATACTGGGCCTCTCAAGATGAGGTGACTTAACTCTTCTGGTCCCAGGTTTCCTCTCTGGAGAGATGAGATCACACTTAAGCTACCCTTTGTGGTGGTTTTAAGAATAAATACTATGTTTTAGGAGCTTAACTCTGTGCCTGGAAGAGACTATGTCCTTGAGAAGTGGTCGTTAGTTATAATGACTATTATATTATATATTTAATAAACTAGAATTACCTTTCCTTTGAGCATTCATTTAAACCTGTTTATTTTTATTCTTCCCTTTCAGGATTAATTTATTTTTGGAAATCAAGTGCAATATTAAAAGGAAAACAAAACCACACTACATTATTGGAAGCCATTTCTGCTAATTTTATTACAGTTTAAAATTTATGGTTTGATTTGAATACTATCATGGGAGGAGCTGTGAGTGCTGGGGAAGATAATGATGACTTAATTGATAACTTAAAAGAAGCCCAGTATATCCGCACTGAAAGAGTGGAGCAAGCCTTCAGAGCGATTGATCGCGGAGATTACTATTTGGAAGGCTACCGAGACAATGCGTACAAAGACTTAGCCTGGAAGCATGGCAACATACACTTGTCAGCACCTTGCATTTATTCTGAAGTTATGGAAGCATTGAAACTTCAACCAGGATTGTCTTTTCTTAACCTGGGAAGTGGAACCGGATATTTAAGTACAATGGTGGGCTTAATTTTAGGTAATTTTATTTTTGTAAAATTCTTTTTTAAAAAGCTGAGTTTGTACTGCTGTTTCTGATTTACAGGGTTTATAACTTTGTATACAGCATATGTTTGAATGCTCAAAGTAGTTTCCTTCCTTCCTTAAGGGCAGAGTAGTCATCTTTTCTAATTTTCAGCCCTGACCCCCATAGTTAACTTTGCTTTCAGTGCTAGACGTGAAAAGTTCTTGGAACTGTTTTTGATCTGTACTGTACAAGTGAGCAGTTGGCAGGTGGGAGGCTCAGGAGCATCTCGTAGCCTACTTGAGGTCAAGCATCCTGATAGCGGCTGGGAGAGTTTGGTGGGCCCTAGTGTCCTGTGCTGAAGTGGGTGGTGCTTACTTGTTAGGGATCTAGAAGCATGTGGGGGGCGGAAGATGTGGCACTGCTGGGGCAAAGCACAGGACGCGGGGCAGGGAGGAGGGGGAAGACTGTGGGTGGTTACGTGTCTGCCAAGCGTTATTTCTGAAGCAAGCATACAGCAGTAATCAAAAGGGACAGATAGCACTGCCTTCACGAGGCTTCCTGGTACTCACGATGAAGGCTTGGCATTGCTGAAAGCACTTGACATGGTCTAGTAACCTGTTTAGTGTTCCCAGTAACCCTGTGAAGTGTGTATTGTCATGGTTCCTGTGTGTTTAAACTGAGTCACTGAAGTTCAGTGACTTGCCTGTGGTGCCATAGCTAGGAGATGAGAGCTGTGAAGTTGAGCCTGTGGGTGGACAAAGCATGCCAGGGAGACACTGCTGAAAGACATGGTGACGTCGGGCGGAGGATGGACAACCACAGCTGTCAGCTGCTCCCTTTGGTGTTTGCTGGGCACCACCACGTGACAGGCAGGCATCAAGGTGCAACACCAAGGCCCGTGTGACAGACTTGCCCTGGGGTTTGCAGACTAGACTGGCCGGGGTGGAGAGACAGGAAGTGAGCGGTTCTTATCCCATGTCATGTGTCCTGTGGCTGAGGGGTCTTCCCAGGTTACAAGGACGAGGCTGTGGCTTACAGTTCACTGGAGTGCTAGGGAATCATTGGAGAACTTTAGAGAAATGACTGTGATCCCCCTGTGACTAAGCAGTCCTGATTTTTTTCGATTATCCTAGCAACAGTAATGTCCTTTTTGTTGCCAAAGTGTCCCAGTTTGGACAGTAAATTATGTGCTCACGTCGTATGGCTTCAGGCGTTTTCAAGCTTGAAATCCCATTGCTCTGTGCTGGCTGTCTCTATACTTCTCTCCCAGTCATGGAGCCTGCAGTTGTTTCACTTAAAAAGAAGCCTGTTTATCCCACTACAGAGTCAGTTCCGGATACGTAGTAACTGGTCAGAAAGGTGACATTATTCATTTTTGCCCAGAGAGAAGTTAACAGTTTGCATTTACGTTTGGTGATCTCTGTGATTCTGAAATAGCATTTTCATCAGGTTGGGAATCCCAAAAATCCAACTCTTATATCATGAGAGCCTCTAGAAAAGGGAGCCAGGGTTTGAGAGATCTCCAAATCCAAGGAGCAAAATGGAATGGTAGAGCTTCTTCCCAAAGTGGGCTTGCTGTCCTTGAGCCAGTGTGCTGCTTTACCAGCTCTGGCATTAGGGCTCGAGTCCAGCCTCAGATAAGTGTTATACTCCTCCAGCTGGTTAGCTGACTCCTGCTGCAGGCGGGAGTTTTAGCCAAAGGCCTGGGCGGGGAGAAAAGGAATCACAGTTAGCAGCCTTGCTCACTCAGTCCATTCCCTAGTCCTGGTCCCTAAGAAATGGGCTTCCTGGGGCTAGCTGCCTTTGTGGGCCAGCCGCCAATTTTATTGACTTTTTTTTTTTAATTGGAGGGAAATTGCTTTACAACGTTCTTTTGGTTTTTGCAGTACAATAGCATGAATCAGCAATAATTGTGCATATAATCCCTCCTCCTTGAGCTTTCCACACCTCATCCTACCTCTCTAGGTCCTCACAGAGTGCCAGGCTGGGCTCACTGTTACTCAGCAGCTTCCCACTAGCTGTCTGTTTTACACATGGTAGTGTGTGTATGTCAGTGCCACTTTTCTTAATTTATCCCACCCTCTCCTTCCCCTGCTACGTCCACAAGTCCAATCTCTTTGCATCTCCATTCCTGTCCTGCAAATAGGTTCATCAGTACTGTTTTTCTAGATTCCATGTATATGCGTTAATTTATTTTGTCTGGAGTGTTTCCTCCTCCAACCTGAAGGCAGTGTGGAAACACAGATCCTTGTGTAGCAGTCCACAGGGAGGACATCTCCTCCTGCTCCCAGGCTCCAGGGAGTCACAAGTGTTCAGTCACAGGCATGACTACCCTTACTGGATATTATTCGGAGATTCGTCTCTGTGTGTTCCTGCAGTCAAGATCAAGGTATAATTTCCCTCCTTTTGATGGAGAAGTATTTGATGAGAAAGATAAAAACTTAAAAAGGAAAGAAAGAGCCTGTAAAACTGTGATTACAGTTAATAAACCTTGGATCTGTCCAGCTTCTGAGAAGCTAATCATTTTTCTGCTGCTCCCCTTGTTTGGTTTGTTTCTTGAGCATTTAATTAAATCAAGGAGGGGACACATCCACAGAAATTACTTAGCACTCACTCCAGAGGAGGGTGTGCTTACATGCTCCCTGTAATTATTTGAGTGTGGTGCCTCAGGCTGGGTCCTAGTACTTCCAATGACCTTGTCTTACTAAGTTCTGCTCGCACCCTGGCGCTCAGCCCTGCCCTTCAGTCACAAGACAAGGGTGACAGGTGCTCCCCGGCAACAGCAGCTCTCATCTAGGGATGTGCTGGTGTAATCTAGGGGTCCAAGCTGAGGGGGGGAGAGGGGGGGTCTGCAGAGGAGGCCTCTTGAGGAATCTCCACCTTGCAGTCTTGAGAGCTCTTGTTCGGTGAGAGGAGGTTTATCCTCACTTCAGGAGATTTCTCATAATTAAAGTACACTTGAAGCAGTTATTCATAAATGGAATTTATTTTTGCCCCACACAGAGAAAATGGATGATTCCAAGTTCTAAATTATACCTCATTTCAGATAACTTGTTTAGTTTCCAGTTGAAGATAACATTCATATTCTAAGAGTCTTCCTATGAAGAACTGTCACAGAGAATCTAGTCCTTCATTGATGAAGGTAATCCATTTTGAGAGCCCTTCCATCACCGTGAAAATTCCCTCCCAGCCCCTGGCAGCTGCTTGCCTCTTTTCTGTCTCGGTTTTCCTTTTCTGTGCATTTCATGTCAGTGGAATCATGTAGCATATGATCTTTCTCTATGCTTGCTTTCCCTGAGCGTTAGATTTTCAGGATTCACCCGTGCTGTGACATGCATCATTGCTCCATTCCTCTTGGTGGCTGAGTAACACTCTGTTGTGTGGGGAGACCACATTTTGTTTGTTCTTTGACCACTTGATGCCTGGTTTTTTTTTTTTAGGAGAGGGGGGGTCTGCAGAGGAGGCCTCTTGAGGAATCTCCACCTTGCAGTCTTGAGAGCTCTTGTTCGGTGAGAGGAGGTTTATCCTCACTTCAGGAGATTTCTCATAATTAAAGTACACTTGAAGCAGTTATTCATAAATGGAATTTATTTTTGCCCCACACAGAGAAAATGGATGATTCCAAGTTCTAAATTATACCTCATTTCAGATAACTTGTTTAGTTTCCAGTTGAAGATAACATTCATATTCTAAGAGTCTTCCTATGAAGAACTGTCACAGAGAATCTAGTCCTTCATTGATGAAGGTAATCCATTTTGAGAGCCCTTCCATCACCGTGAAAATTCCCTCCCAGCCCCTGGCAGCTGCTTGCCTCTTTTCTGTCTCGGTTTTCCTTTTCTGTGCATTTCATGTCAGTGGAATCATGTAGCATATGATCTTTCTCTATGCTTGCTTTCCCTGAGCGTTAGATTTTCAGGATTCACCCGTGCTGTGACATGCATCATTGCTCCATTCCTCTTGGTGGCTGAGTAACACTCTGTTGTGTGGGGAGACCACATTTTGTTTGTTCTTTGACCACTTGATGCCTGGTTTTTTTTTTTTTAAATTTTTACTTTTTAGTTTGTTTTGCTTTACAATACTGTATTTGTTTTGCTATACATTGACATGAATCAGCCACGAGTGTACATGAACTCCCAATCCCGACCCCCACCTCTCCCTCCCGTCCCACACCTTCTCTCTGGATTATCCCAGTGCATCAGGCCCAAGCATCCTGCATCCCGCATCGAACCTAGACCGGCGATTTGTTTCACTTACGATATCATCCATGTTACACTGCCACTCTGCCAATTCATCCCACCCTCTCCCTCTCCCACAGAGTCCAAAAGGCTGTTCTATACATCTGTGTCTCTTTTACTATCTTGTGTACAGGTTTATCATTACTATCTTTCTAAATTCCATATATATGTGTAAGTATACTGTATTGGTGTTTTTCTTTCTGGGTTACCTCACTCTGTATAATCGGCTCCAGCTTCATCCACCTCATTAGAACTGATTCAAATGTATTCTTTTTAATGGCTGAGTAATACTCCATTGTGTATATGTACCAGAGCTTTCTTATCCATTCATCTGCTGATGGACATCTAGGTTGCTTCCATGTCCTGGGTATTAGAAACAGTGCCGCGATGAACATTGGGGTACATGTGTCTCTTTCAATTCTGGTTTCCTCGGTGTGTATGCTCAGCAGTGGGATCGCTGGATTGATGCCTGTTTTGAATGATGCTGATGTGAACATTCATGTGTAAGTCTTGGTGGAGACATCATTTTCATTTCTCTCAGGTGGATTCCTAGGAGTGAGATTGCTGGACTGTATGGTAAGTTTGTGTTTAACTTTTGGAGTGGCTGCATCATTTTCTATTCCCACCAGCAATGTATGAAGTTCCAGTTTCTCCATATCTTCACTGGTGGTGGTTTGTTTTATTTTAAATAACATCTTAGTGGGCATAACACGGTATCTTGTGGTTTTAACTTGTACCTCCCTTATGACTAATGATGTGGAGTGTATGTTCCTATGATTTTTGGTCATTCCTCTACCTTCTTTGGTGAAATGTCTATTCAGCTCTTTGCTCCATTTTTAAATTACATTGTTGGCATCATTATTAATGAGCTGTAAGTGTTCTTTTAAGTACAAGCCCTTTTTCAGAAGTATGATTTTCAAATCTCTTAATTTCCTTTTAAGCACCCTTTAGAAAACTCTCATGCCTCCCTTGAGGCCTGAGAGTGAGGGAGATCCAGAGCCTCCTTTACCCTATCCCTTTTTTTCTGGACAGAACACAGTTCTGCAGGTTTCCATGGTTCTCTCTAAGGCAGATTCTCTTCTCTGCATTAAGCAAAACTTCAGTTTTCCCTCAAGCTTTTTACCCTACTTTTTTTTTTTATTTTAAGGAATTACAAAGGCTGTTCTTGGTATGTGCTTTATTTTGGACTGTGAGTAAATCTGTTTTGAAAAGAACCCTTTCCTTTAGGCTACTAAGATTTTCTGAAATCAGTAAAGCTCTTTACCATTTAAACCGTTTCTTCTTAGTCCTAGTTGGGCTTCTGCGCCCCTTTTTTCTGTCCGTATAACCTGAAGGAAATGGCAACCCACTCCAGTATTCTTGCCTGGAGAATCCAATGAACAGAGGAACCTTGCGGGCTACAGTCCATGGGGTCGCAAGAGTCGGACACGACTGAGTGGCTTTGACTTGACTGACCCTGTATCAGGGACTTCCCAGGTGGCTCAGTGATAAAGAATCCGCCTGCCAGTGCAGGAGCTGCAGGAGACTCAGGTTTGATTCCTGGTTTGGGAAGATACCCTGGAGGAGGAAATAGCAAACCATTCTCGTATTCTGCCTGTGGGAAACCCCATGGATGTAGGAGCCTGGTGTGCTATATAGTCCATGGGATTGCAGAGAGATGGGCATGATTGAGCATGCATACACATGTACAATACAAGTTTTAAAAATTTTGCAAATTTTTACAGTAATTTGAGTATATTTCCTTAGAGGTTGAAAGGCAGTTCCTTCAGTGCTGTGAAGGGTGTCAGGTGGATCTCTTGGCACCGTGAGGCGTCTTGAGTTTTTACTTTCAGGCTTAACTCCCCAATCTCCATCACCTGTCAACTGAGAACAGTTGAGCTGTATTTGTGAATTTGCTGCCTTGCTGAAATGTGTCTGTAACCCTCACATCAGTGTTCGTCATTGGTGCATGTGTTCGGGGAGAGGCACAGAGTGACCTGTGGACATGGTCCACTGGGCCAGGTCAGGGATGCGGTCCTGCTCATGCCTCCGGGCGGTGGCCAGAGGATGCAGTCACAGCGTGGTGCAAGCACCTCTGGTGCTGGGCCACTTTTTTCTGGAGCTCATTTCTTTCATAAAAGAAAACACTCTTCTAGGGTGAGTTCTTAGGACTGAACATTGCTGTCTGTCTGAGGTAGGTATATATGTGTATATATGCACACTCTTCCCCTGAAGCCATTGGGTGGTGCAGCATTTGCATATTGTTTTTCTGGACTTAATAGAACATAAACTACCACAAATAATGAGTACTGACTGGATGCTTCAGAAAGTGACTAAACCTTTCTGAGTTTGTGTGTCTGTGTGAAATTATTTGTGACTCTCCAGCTTCCAGCGAGTCACTACTCTGGAGCGGGCATCCGTGGCCTCGGCGCTCTCCTCAGTCTTTCCTGGCGGAGATGTGCTGGACTGGCGCCCATGTGAGCGGCTTACCTGTGTCGCAGCGCTGCGCCTGCACTGGCCTTCACACCCTGTGTGGGCGGCTCCTGCAGCATCAGCCTGGCTACCGCCCCATGCCTTCTGCCTGCTAAGATTCTTTCGATGGATTGCACTCCTCTTTGCGTTTCCTTTATAGACATTTACTTTAGCCTGTTGTGGAAGCTTCTTTGCCTTCAGCCTGTGGTGAAGGGTGGCTCCTCTTCTGTCTTCAGGTTACTTCCACGTGCAGAGGATTCACAGGTTTCCAGCACCAGGTCTGTCTGCGGAGCTCTGGACACCATCTTCCAAGCTGACCAACAAACTGGATACTTGATTTTGCTGTGCTTACTGCATATCTCTTCTTCAGTGTGCACGAGATTCTGAAAGTTCAACCTGTCTCCACCTCGAGTGACCCTACCTCACCCTAGCCACACCAGAGCAGTTGAGGTTGGCTTCTGCCACCTGTGTATCCATTTTGGTGACTCAAGGCAGAAACCTGAACACCACTCTCTCTTCTCTCTAATTATATTTGGGGAATAGGCAATACATTCACAGAGTTAAATAATCCAAAAGAATCAAAAGGCATACTTTCAAAGATTTTCCTTACCTGCCTCTCCTCCACTTTGTCTGGTTGCCCTTCCCACTTGAAGAACAGCGTATGGAGCCCTGGGAACACCTCCACTTCTGCATAGACTCCATTTAATGTTTGGGGATGATGGTTGACTTGAAATCAGAAGAATTTTCCTAGGTACATGAAGGAAAATATGTATTGCATCTTAGAAGATTTTTAGCAAACTGCTAACATTAATAAGAAATTTATTTTGAATGGAATATACTTTTCTGTGTAAGATGTACTTCTGTACAATGCCTCATTCTGTGATGAAATAGATGTGACACGTGGGTTTTTGCCAGTATACTTACAAACACATGAAAAACACACTTTTATGCTTTGTATAGATCATTGGCCTCAGTCTTACTTGTAAACCTTTTAAAATTTGGGACCATAGCTCCCTTTATGTACTTTTATCTTTCTTCAAAGAGTATTTGTTATGTGTACCTTTGTGCGAGCTGCTGAGCATACAGCTGTGCAGAAGACATCCCGCATACCGTGCGTGTTATTTCCGAACCAGCAGCAGGACCATTGAGTCAGTTTTGTTGGCTGTTCTTCATTTAGGTCAGGAAATAGTTGAGTATCAGTGTGTCTTGGTTACTTGTGACTTGATCACACACATTGTCCCTGGAGTATCTTTCGCAGGTGAATACCCAGTGCAGTGAAAGAGTTGACGAAATGGCTTCCAGGGGAAGTGGACTGATACCGAACACTGTTTACATTACCTTTTAAACCATTTCAGTTGTGTTATAGTTGAGCACACCTTCTCAGTTTACTGACTTTACTTTGGTGTAATGTTCCAGTGTAGACATGTGAGTTGCAGTCATAAATTACTCAGCCACATTAGACTTGGGTATTATCAGACTTGGTATTACCTCCTTTGGTTGGAGGTATCTAAAGCAGCTGGTTCTGACATCTGTTCTTGATAGTTTGACGTTTTAGGAAGCATTTTACTTTAGGCCTTGAGCCCGTGGTCCATAATTGTTTAAACCAACCTTTTCAGATTTCGTTAAACATATTTCATGTCCAACTCTTGTGTGATCCCACAGACTGTAGCCCGCCAGGCTCCTCTGTCCATGGTATTTCCCAGGAAAGAATATTGGAACGGGTTACTATTTTCTCCTCCAGGGGATCTTCCTGACCCAGGAATCAACCCAGGATCCCTATCCTGCAGTGGCAGGTGGATTCTTTACTGCTGAGCCACCTGGGGAACCAAGACTTCTATCCATAAGCTGAGGGAAGCCCACAGGACTGGAACTTCCTTGCAAAACTTGCCTCACAAGGCCTTTGCCAAACCTAGCGAGCAGGTTTTCTAGTCTTTAGGTGTGCCCTGCTAGCCAAAGAATTTGAAGCTTTAACGTGGCAAGACTGAGTAAATGTTTGACAGTGCTTTTGTTAATATGCTTTTTTAGCATCATATAATCAAATGGAGAAACCATAGGAAAATAGGTGTATCTTAGTAAGTTTCTCTTAATTTGGATATTGGTTCCTTAACCTTTGGCTGATTCATTTTCCTCCCCATTCCTTTATCCCCCTTTGTACTGCTTTGTCTCTTTGCACTGCACTGGCAGGGTGTTCTCAGAAAGAGACTTGCTCATGTCTCCTCTCCACCTGTTACTACTGTCTCAGAATCCTTATAAATTACTCCTGAATCTTCCCAAAGGTGCCTGAAATTAGTAACGAAGTATCATTGCAGTTTATTTAAGGGTGTTTTTCTCCTATATAGTTGACCTTCTGTATCCAGGGTTTGAGGATTCATCTACCAAGCAAAACTTGAATTGATCACATGCTGGCAACTGTATACATAGCATTTACATTGTATTTACAACTGTATGCATAGCATTCATGTTTAAATTGTATTGGGTATTGAGTAGTTGAGACAGTTAGGGGAGGATGTACAGATGTGCAGGTCAGAAATGCAAATACTACTCCCATTTATAAAAGGGACTTGTGTGTCCACAGTCCATGATTTTGGTATTTTCAGGGTCTGGTCCTAGAGTCTGCCCCCTACTCCCATTCTCCTCCGACCCTCATATACCGAAGGATGACTATGTTTTAATTCTTGCTGAGAAACTTTACGCTGGTTTCCGAGAAACCGTCCGAGAAACCGAATAACTGGTTCACCTACTCCCTCTTGTGGTAAATACTTAGTTTTATCCTGATGCTTTTATTTGTGGTTGTTATCTCTCTTTTTTTGTGGTGGTGATCTCTCTTACGTCATTTTACCCAAGAGAGTTCAGATCTGATAGTCGAAAGAGATTTAAACACACATTTAGGTTGGGCACTGCAGTAATAAGGAAAATGTGGATAGTGTGATCAGCAAAACCTTCTGTTAGGGTCACCTGCAGTACCTGGGCCTCTCCCTGAGGGACTCCCTGCCCCTGTTCACAGTTTAAATCAGAATAAATTTAATCTATTTTTACATTTAATTTAAAAATTCCCAGGTTATTCTAACGTGCAGTCAGAGTTCAGTTCAGTTCAGTCGCTCAGTCGTGTCCGACTCTTTGCGACCCCATGAATCGCAGCACGCCAGGCCTCCCTGTCCATCACCAACTCCCGGAGTTCACTCAGACTCACGTCCATTGAGTCGGTGACGCCATCCAGCCATCTCATCCTCGGTCGTCCCGTTCTCCTCCTGCCCCCAATCCCTCCCAGCATCAGGGTCTTTTCCAATGAGTCAACTCTTCACGTGAGGTGGCCAGAGTACTGGAGCTTCAGTTTTAGCATCATTCCTTCCAAAGGTAGAGAACCACTTAAAACAGGGTGCTGTTTTAATGCTGTGGTTAACCAGTTGTGTATTTGCAGAGAGAGTGTGCTTGAATTTCTGGTGATTTGTAGCTGTCTTGTATTTTATGGTATGAAGGACTCTGACATCATTCAGGTGATTTCCCAGAGATCCGTTTCACACAGTAGGAAGGACCTCACGGGGAATGTAACTGGTCTGACTGCAGCTGTAGGAGCCAGAGTTGGAAACTGAGGCACGGCCTTG
>SJXQ01012106.1:374588-408166 GCA_006408695.1 Aepyceros melampus
CCCTCCACCCCCCACCAGTGACTGAGTAGCTGCATCTTTAGGGCTCCTCTAGTCATGTACCGTGTGCTGTGAAGTGGTCTTGCTAAGGCTGTTCCACAGATTAGCTCTCCACAAAGGACAGAGGGCACGGGCATCCTCGGCTCAGGCAGCTCTCAGGTTCCTGCGCCTGCCAGGGGCAGCATTCCACCTGCATGCCACACTCTGTCACTTTTCTGGTACTTAAGAGAGGAGTAGGAGTAAGGGATACATAGATGAGAAATGGAGGTGTTGATAGACACCTGATACCTAGACATCATAATCGATGACCTTTATGTATAAGTTCTGATTATTGACTAACTGGAAGGTGATAAATAAGCTAATTCAGGTACCACAAAAGAAAAACATTCTCTAGAGATTATTATTATATTGACATTTTATTGTATTTGTTACTGCTCTTAGTAAATGAACTTTTGCCAGCCTTAAAAATAATTTCTAATATAGGGTATCTAGGTTTTTCTAATAACTGTATTTGTCTTGATAAATGTTGACTTTGTGTAAGTTTCTCTTTCAATACTTACCTATTAAAGATAGTGGTCAATTGTTAGTACTTTGTTTTTTTAAAAAAATTGTATGAGAAGGTTTTTAAAGTTAAAAAAAATTGTATGACAGAAATTAAACTTTTCTTATTTCTAGGAAGATCTCTTCCCATTGGCATATACAGAATAACATTGGAATCTGCTCAGTGCAGTCAGATTCATGCTGTATCTGTTAGATGATGTTAGGAAGTCTTAGGCTTTGCTTTTGCATGCCTTTTTCATTTTCTCCAGTGACAGCTTATACCTTTCTGTTAGAATTATTTTGTATTATTTATCCATTTCTTTGAAAATCATGTACTTAAAAATCTCTGAGTAGCACATCACTTTTTGGTTGAAAAAGTTGTGCATGCCTGTGTTGACACACTTAAGACAACAGGGTGTAATGGTGGAAATGCCTCTTCCCACTCAGACCTCTTTGTCTCCTTCTTTGGAAGCAGCTGCATATTTTCAGTTTTCTATGTTCTATTTTTCTGTTCTGTTTAATACAGGTGTCAAATGAACTGTAATAAAAAGCATCACATACACTTCTATCATATCCTCGATGTGTTCTACTTGTATATCACATTCTAAATAAATGAGATGTTGGTGACATTGCCATATAAGCGCTGCCTTCTATTAGTGCATTCTTTTCAGTATATTAATTACTGTTTAACTTGTTAGTGATAATAAAGATATACCTCCATGTTATTTTAAAATTAAGTCCATCCATTAAATCATCAGTGGTGGTTGTATCAGAATAATGATAGTATGTACATTTATCTGTCAAATCCATTGTATGTTAATGAAATTGTCTTTATTTTGTGTCAAGGTGATGTGAAAAAGTCTTAAATTTTCTTAGCAAACTTTAAGCCTTATTTCTAAAAGTTGCCACTTTGCTCTTAGATATTATATGAGCAGAAAGCAAGAAAAAGAAAATGAGACCAGAGCTGTTTTAAGTGACAGCGTATGTAGCCCCTTTTGATCCAGAGCACTCAAGTTGATTCCCTCTGCTAGTAAAGCAGTTTGAAATACTGAATAGCAGCCTAGATTTCTACATTCTTTACTTGACCCCTTTCTTACAGTGCTTATTCATTCAGTTCTATTGGAAACTTCAACCCCAGAAATACTGACCTTTTAGTGATCTCTCATCCATACAACTAGATTCTTAATGAAAATATAAAAGTCTCAAAAAAAAAGTCTCAATGTTTTACATTCAGTGGATTACTTTAAAAGAGTAAAAGAAAAATTAGATTTCCTAGAGCAATATTTTCCTTCCTATGTTTATAATGTTAAGTAATTATAGTGTGATTTGAGGTTTTTAAATGAGGAAAACTTTATTCATCATTATTCATCATTGTCTCAATGGACGTGAATTTGAGCAAACTCTGGGAGATGGTGAAGGACACGGAAGCCTGGTGTGCTATAGTCCACGGGTTGCAAAGAGTCGGACACGACTGAGTGACCGAACAACAACAAAACAAAACTTTATCAGAGTTTCTTAGCCTTTTTTGTTTCCTTAAGGAAGTTCAAGTTTTCACCCAACTCAAGATTGAACACTAAATTAAAAAGGGACATCACTGTATGTACGTCTCTGTTTAATTTTTTTTTGCCATTTTATTTTTTTGAAAAAAAAAATCTAATTTTTGTCTGTTTGTCTTTGTTAATAATAAGGAATTATAAGAGATCTTAAATAATATTGAGTGGATGCTCTAATTTGCAGATAAAGGCTAATGGTTTGATGAAACAAAAACCGAGAAGTGAAACATTTAAGATTACATTGGTCAGAATAACTTAAAAAAAGTATAAAAGCATTGCAAAGGAATTTAATGCTCTTATGTGGTATGATGGATCAAGTACCTTTTTACTTAATCTTTTAATCTAAATATATTTTTTAAGTAGCATCAGTTTTTTTTTTTTTTTTTTAAACAGTAGAAATACAGTAAGTTTATCTGCTTTTGACTTGAAGATGGTTTCCAAACATTTTGGTTTAATTTGGTTTAATTTTTGCCATTAGGTAATTCCTAGATTACAAGCTGGTATTTTCATACCCTTCCTGTACATTCAAAAATGTTTATTTGAATGTAAATGTGATTTCTTGGTCATTTTAAAGTTCTTCGAGGTCCGTAGCACTCCTATATATGTTGTGTTTTTAATGGCATTCAGTAGGGGCACATTCAGGTAGTTCCAAAGATATGTACCAGATAACCAAAAAATAACACCCTTGCACCAATCTCCCCTCACAACACACACACTTTTTTCTGAGAGACCAGTTACAAAGTAAGATAAAAATATAACTAAAATTTGGGAGAAAAAAATGTAGAATGACAAACCCGATTGGCTCAGTGTCAGAAGTCTGGGAGGAGCAAGGTGACTAGGTGAGATAGAGTGTCACTGTCGGGGTCGCAGGGCAGGCAAGAGGCACAGTCGCCTTAGGAAATAGGAATCCAGGTGGTCAAGTTCTCGGCCAGGACCAGGGTTGGGGAAGGAGCCATCCCGGGACTGCCCCCTGCCCTCATTCCTGGATGGTCACCCATCCTTGGCGGTGTGCAGGAAGAAATACCAAGTAAGAAGTGAGAAGTGCACTGGAACAGAAGCGTCAACCAGCTTTGCCCAGTGACCACACTCCCCTGGACACTGGGAGCTCCAGGGACAGGGTGTGGTCTCAGCCCTGGAAGAATTTAGTACTCACTGGGCAACGGGGTGCACACCTGTGTCAGCCCATGGATTGAGACATGTGAGAGTTAACAAAGCTTTTTAACAAGTGGTAAATAATGGTAAATTATGATGGTGAAATGGAAAACAATGGCAAATGACAAACTTCATATAGAAATGTGATTATTTCTTTGGCAGTGTTGTCCTGACATAAACTACACTCCTGAGAGAACTCTTTATGACTTACTTCTTTAAAGCAATGTAAATAGATTTCCATATAGCTTTATAAATCTCTGGCTAGCAGATACATTTTGAGTTCTCTTTAAATGCTCCTGTGATAGATAAATGAACAGAAATTAAAAGAGCTCTGTAAAGGCATTCTTAATATTGTTTATAAATGCTGCTGCTACAATTGCAGGTCCTTTTGGAATAAATCATGGGATTGAACTTCATTCAGATGTGGTGGAATATGCCAAGGAAAAACTGGAGAGCTTCATCAAAAATAGTGATAGCTTTGATAAGTAAGTATTCATATCTATGGTTTTGCTTTGAAAGCACTTGATAAGTAGACAGGAGTGACGTGTGTGTTCCTCACTACTGTTAGTTTATTGATCCTGGCTTGATTGAGTGCAGCAAAAATCAACACTATAAAATGCAAGAGGAAAGTAAGTTAGAAAACTATGTTCTAATTCTTACTCTGTGTAGACATATAGTAGATTACAAGTAAATAACTTCTATGTCTTAATTATATGCTATCGTCACTTTATTAGTAGGGTATTGTTCCATTCATTAAACGTCACACAGGTACCTTTTCTGAAGATAGAAGGTAAAGATGTTCCTGGCCATAGAATCTTTGGCAGCTGTATTTATACCTTTGGGGTAGTAATTTAATACGAGTTACTTAATAATATAGCTAAATGAAATTATCATAGAAATATGTCACTATATCCTGTGAGAGCTGTGTTTTGAGAAATCTGTTTATAAAACCATTGTTCTGAACTACCTTCCCTTAGGAAAAACACTGCACAGGCATTGGTCCTTGCAGGGAAGTCTGTTTGGTGTGTCATGTCCCTAAGTATTCAGCAAGCAGTGATAGTAATGTGGATAGTACTGTGAAACTGAAAAATGTAGATGGCGTTTCTCTCTCAGCTAGTCTGAGATTTTCATATTTTCAAAGAGAGAAAGGCTAACAAAGGATGAGAATTGAGCTTAAAACTTAGTCCTTTTACAGAGCTTTGCTCCAGAGTTCCGGTCTAGAGTTCCAACCCAGCTTGTTGGGTGTGAGCCTCCCTCACTTGGCTCTGATCTGGCCACGGCCGTGGCCGTAGAGGTGAGAGATCTACGAGTGGGCGGGGTCTGAGCTGAAGGTTGTCTTCTGAGTTAGGCATCTCCTGGCATGCCTCCCCCATTCGCCTCCTTCCTCTGCCTCCCACCCCCTGGCAGTGGCACTTGGTGGGCTGAGGAACAGAAGGCTGTGCTGCAGCTTCAGTGCTCAGTACAGAGGGAGGGCTGGAGGGTGTGGGAGGGTGTCCAGACCTGAGACCGACGAGCCAGGAGAGTGCACATGCTGGGGTTGGGTTTGTTCTGTAATCGGTCCATTGAGTTTGAGCAGGTCACTGGACTCTTCTTCACCAGTTTGCTGAACACTGTCCTTTTATCTTATTCTGTCTTAATAAATAGTTAACCTTTAATTCACATTTTTGAATCATTTTTCAAGTGCTTACCATGTTGGTTCATATTCTGTTTCCATTTCCAAGAAAAACATACTGTTTGGCAGAAATAAAATAGATTTTAGTCCAAGTTATTTTGTAAGAAATTGAGATTCAATTGTAGTACCCTTTGTGTCTTCATCATTTCTGTCTATCTTATAATTAGTGGTATGGTAAGTGCTTAAAATGTGGGATGGGTATTTTCATATTGCTTATTAGAGCTGTGGAATTTTGTGGAATTTATTGAATTTCTATTGTATTTGTTTTGATGTTGAAACTTAGTTATACACATAAGACCACTTGAATACAATTAAACTTAGAAAATATGAAAGTAATATTAGTAAAAGCATATGTTTAAGGTTTATCTTAATAAGATAATAATACATTTCAGATATTAACACATAAAGACACAGATAATTCACTTTTGGGTCATTAATCAGGCAGAACAAGCTCAAGGAAGAACTTTGAATCATGGAAGCACCTCTACAGTATCTATGGAGACAAGTCTTGCTGACAAGGGCATGGTCCTGGCAAACAGCAAAATATGTCATTCTTTAAAGTATTTTGTTTTAAATTAATTTATTTCAATTGGAGAGTAATTATAATATCCTGATGGTTTTGCCATACATCATCATGAATCAGCCACAGGTATACATGTGTCCCCCCCATCCTGAATCCTCTTCTCTCTTTCCTCCCCACCTATCCCTCTGGGTTGTCCCAGAGCACTGGCTTTCTGTGTTGATGTAATTTAAATATTGAATGATCTAGAACACAGTTAAGTTTGAAGGCTATATGTATTTAAGTGTCTCAAGTTTAAAAAAATTGTCTAAAATTGTTTTCATGTAATTGTGAGATACCAAATGTCCTTCTCTTGTATTTCTTGAGTGTTGTTAGACTGTATTATACAGGTTTGTTATTCTTAAAAATGGTGAATCATCTCAAATACGGTGATACGACTGATCTAAATGTTTCTTCATAATTTTTAATGGTCTTATTATTTTAGTCAAAATAATCAGGCTTTATAATATGGTTGTTTCTGAAATGTTACAACTTATTTTTAAAACAGATTCTTTTGTTAACAGACTATTCTTAAAAAAACAGTCCTGGAAATGTTACCTATTTTGGTTTTCAGGTAGCTTCTGAAATAGTAGTTATGTACTTCAAATTATAAAGGTATCTTGCTAACCAAGGTAGCAGGTACTGGCAAATGCTTTGTTTGCATAAAGTCATGACTTGGTTGGAAGTTAAGTAGTCAAAGTTGATGGGTCACTTAATGGACTCCTTTTGGGGTCATTTATCATTTGATTTTGGTGATAGAAATGATAAAGATGTAGCAACTTTCTTCCTGTCTTTATGTTTTGATGATTTCTTTGTGATTTTTCTTGGTGTTTGTGGAGAATATTTCTGTTTACTTTCAGTTTTTAAATTTGAAAAACTTGCCATGCAAAGTGACTTTAAAAATTCTATTCCTAAGAAGTTTTACTATATTTAGTTGTTTACAGGTCATCAAAATACT
Organism: Aepyceros melampus; assembly: GCA_006408695.1. NCBI lineage: Eukaryota > Metazoa > Chordata > Mammalia > Artiodactyla > Bovidae > Aepyceros > Aepyceros melampus. The sequence goes on from SJXQ01012106.1 coordinate 381,020, forward strand.
TGTTTTAATTAATAAAATATAAAGTAACTCAGGAAACAAATTTGCTATTTATGTATCCCTTAGTACTTAGGACTAGGCCACCTTGATTGTGTGTAACAGGAAGACAATAGAAAGCTAAAACCTAATATTTATCCAATCTTATTTATCCTCTTGGTTTGGATCTTACCAGTTCCTTTTTCAAAAGTATTAGATCACTTATGATTTAAACTGTATCTTTGAAGTTTTCTTATATGTATCTATTGGAGATCATAATAAACTCCCAAATATAGTAGGTGAGAATAGAGCCAATAAACTACTCAACATTAGAATGTTTAATGTAAGATACAGATTTAAAAAGAAATGCAGGTGTATGTTTTTGTGTATGCTTTATAAAGGAGTCTTGGTTCCTGAGTCTTAAAGGTACTATTTCTTCTTTCAGAAAAAAATATCCTTAATACAGTGTTAATCCTTATAAACTTTGTTTCTGTGTCTTAGTTCTATATCAGCAAATGCAAAGATTTGGTGAGGCTACTGTGAGTTTACTGTGCTCCAAGGCAAGAGAGAAGGCAGGTTCTCCAGTGTGGTTTCTGTCTGTACTCTGCCTCCGGTGTTCCCAGACTCACTGACCTTCCCTTATGAACTGACACTAGATTTCACAGGTTCTCTAAAACACTGGCAAGTGTTTGAGGAGCAGATAGTAAATGTTTCTTGGGCTAGGTGGTCTTTGTGGCAGGGCACAGCCTCCTCAGACACTCTGAGCAGGTGTGGGCGGGGAGTTCTGTCCACTTCATTTACCAGAGCAAGTGCAGGCTGCATGCAGCCTGTTGGCCGCAGTGTGCGGACCTCTTCTGCTCTTCACACGCGTTCTCCAGGATGTCCTTACTTTAGCCCGTTCTGTTGTAAACAAGTCTTCCAGCCCCAGGTTTAAAGTTCCTTGGGTATCTGGCTTTCATGGGGGAAAGCCAGATCATCTGAATCACTTTTGTGCATGTACCATAAGCAAAACAGTCTCTCCAGCCGTGTTTACTTGGAAGAGGAGGTCAGATAAAAGGAGCCTGGATTGTACCCTGTAAGTGCTTTGTGAGTTGATAATTGGCATAGCATTTATTCATAATTACATGTGTGTGTTTGTGGAATATGTGTACATGTGCATGCAGCTGACCTGACTCTTTGGAGGGCATGCTTTGGGGTGAGCTGTTTTCTGTGAGACAGTAGGTCCTGTCTCCTCTCCTCTCCAAGGACACTGTACCTTGTTTTGGAAATGCTGTCCTGACAGAAGCCACATGAGTGCAGCGTTGTCTGCTTTATTGAAGATTTTCATTTTGTTTGCGTGAAGGACCACTGTTTCCTGTAGTATGTTGTATAAATGAGTCACAGTGTGAGTACTGAAGACAGTAATGAAATGATGAAAATGATAGCAGCTAATGTGTGTCATCTGCACCATTCTGAGCTGCACCCACAGTCCTAGAGGCAGTGTTGGTGTCCATGCTTCCCAGATGGGAGGACAGGATCAGACAGGCCAAAACTTCAGCCAGGCCTGCCTTGTTAGTTCTGATTTAGCTATAATGATGTAAAAACTGATACATTCTAATGTTTTCCCCAGCAGTAAGACTGCCAATGAATTACAGTCTAGCAGCTTAGCCCTAGATAACAGAGGTTGAAGCGGCACCTTTATTTCCATCATTTATTTTTTTTCTAGATAAGAATTTTGGGAGTGCTCTTAGCCTGGTTAATGCATGATAAGCTTTTTTTTTTTTTTTTTTAATCACAGAGCACACCTGCCCTGTTCATTAATGAGACTTGCCTCTGGGGTGGATGTCTGGGGGTCAGAGATGAGCTGGAGAGGCCGTGCCTTCTTCGGGTGTAGTCAGTGTATAAATTCTACATTAAATTCAGGGTTAGTGTAGTCACCCACATCTTAGAAGACTTAATGGATGTGTGGCTGGGTGTGGTACCCTAATTTTATTCTTGATTATAGGCCCCTTTTCCACATGATTGATATTGGATTGGAGGAAATGAACTGACACTGTGCTCTGCCCCCTTTCTCACTGGAGCAGTCCCACTCCATCTTGAAGAGAGTTGTGGCATGCTTGAAGAAGTTTTGCTGTCTGTAGATACACAGTCAACATCATTTTGAACTCTTTCTATGATAGTTGAACATTTGGGTATATCAGTCATGTTCAGATGGTAGTTTTATGAGAGATATAGGTTTTAAACACAGTTTTTAAACATGACAGACATTCAAATGGTGGGACAGAGAAATGCTTAAAAATAGTCCTCTAAGTATCAGTTACGTATTTTAACATCAGTTAGAAATGGTATGAGGGAAGGTTTGATGGCTTCTGACACATTATTGGGAAAAGGAGAAATTATTCCAAGAATAAAACACTGACAGAAATAAAAGTTTGTAGCCCAAGTTATTTTATAAGAAATTATTGTTGAAATACGAGGGCTCGCTTTCATATCATGTACTGGTCACACTTCCTACAAAATATTTAGAGATTGTTTTTGGTCCTATGGCATTTTCTAAAGCTCTGTTCAGTGAAAAATCTATGTATTTACTCTTTAACACTGCTTTAAATAATGTTTAAATTATTCTGAGGTGAGTTTGGTGCAGTTGGAAGGGAAACCTCTTATAAAGGTAAAGTCTTTGTTTTTTAAATTTTGTAAAATTCAGTAGCTTAATTCTTGGTTATAAGAGTTTTTGAATGGTATAACTGTATTTGGAAAAGAAGAGATGATTATTTTTCTGGGTTTTCTTCCCAGTGGAAGGTTGTGAAGTTTGTCTTGTTTTAATGAAGTTGTCATAGCTGTCACAGTTCAAAATGCACATTCTAACAAAGTGTTTTAAGGAAAAGAAGTGTCTGTGATTCATTTGGCAGGTTGTTTTGGGTGAGGTATGAGAACACTATAGGAGTCTTTCCTGTGTCCCTGAAATCCTTTATTGTGCTGGAACAATAGTCTAAAATGTTGATGACAGCATCCTGTGGCACATGATAATCTAGGTGTGCAAATTTTCAGCCCCGATTTCAACAGTGTATTGAAGGGGAATGTTGTTTTTTCTACTCTCAGTCAGCTCCTAGACCTAGAATACCCGTCTAAGAGGGAAGCTGCAGGGCAAGGCTAGGTCACCCTGATCTCCTAGCAGCTTATCAGAGAATTATGTGGGCACGTTGGCAAGGTCCCTGCTGTGAATGGAACGTCTGTGCATCTGGAGATGAAGATAACCCAGCGTGCACCTGTAAAGGAGACCCCCTGCCGAGGTAAGTGATGGAGTCGGTGCCCTTTTGGCCAAGCGCTCATGTCTAAACCAAGATACCTGTGCTCTCGGTTTGCCCACAAATATTGTTTGTATGTTTTGTTTTAGTAAGAGTATGTCAGATACTCTCCTCTTTCTATGTAAGTCTAAAAAGCCATTTAGGTTTTCAGGTTTAAATCAATAAATGATTATAAGTCTAAAGTGATTGAATTTGTAGTTATTACAGTTCAGAACTACTACTTTTTTTGTATACAGATAATTTACATGGTTAGGAAGTATAACTTGGTGGAATTCAGGAGTGTAAGACATCTGTACCTGGGAAATTTTGTTTTGGAAAATTTCTTCAAAGAATAAAAATGATTGCTACTTTTCATGTTACTAACAGACAAAAGATTTTAATGAGCTGCCCTAAATAAAGTATGAAAACTAGGTGAGAACACAAGATCAATACTTCTAGGATTAAAATTAGAACCATAGAAAATATCCTTTTGGTAGGCCTCTTGCCATTTAAAAAAAAAAATTTGTTTTATTTTCCTTTCTCGGGTTCCATTTATTTATAGTTGATGTGGAAAGTGGAATTTAAATTTTCTCTTTCACTGTTTTCAAACCTAGATTTTATGTGCAAATTTACAAATAGTGAAAACCTCTGATTTGTTCATTAATGCAGACTTCTGGATTATACAGAATTGTGTTTATGGTATAAAATATGTCCTTTGCCTATAGAGGTTTGTGGAGACTTAGAGAAGGTGCAGCATTCAGAATCTAGTTAAAGCTAAAAGGAAGAAACTTATTTTTCTCTTTATGCTGGAAACACCAATAGCAGTTGTAATTTACTCTGACCACCTGGTAGCTGTCATTCTTGCCTCACATCAGTCATTTGTTCTTTATACATATATGAGCACATCCTTAAACATTTGCCTGAAGAATTTTAATCATAGACTTTGGGAAAAATATTGTTAGCAGTAGAATTTGTATGAATTTATTTACATGAAATGGTGTTATAAAAACAAGCCATGATTTCAGTGTCAGAATATAAAGTGTCTAAGTAAGATCCTCATCTCTACCTAGTAGAAATGCTAACACTCATCTCCAAGTCCTTTTAGGAAGGATCATCTTTAACCCATGTATGTTTTAGAACATAATGTTGTAAGTATAAGCAGTTTGAGAGTTGTTTTGTTTCCTTTACTGTCATGAAGGACTTGGGTATTACTGGTGGAGAAGGTGAAACAGTCCCCAGATGAAACACTGTCTCTGCTAGGTTGTTTCTTTTAAGTATTAAGTCATTGTGTTTTAGTGTTTATATTTTAAAATATCACACCTTTGTCTCTGATTATGTCCTTGAAACTTTACTATTTTGTATCTAGAAATAATCTAGTGCTACTACTCCTTTTGGAATGTTGCCTCAGTTCAGTTAAACTTTCAAATTTGAGTGTGCTGGTAAAGGAAATGAATTTGGTATACTAAATGAAAGGGTCTTCACACTTTCGAAGACCCCATATACATGTTAGAAGTGTATGTTCCATTTGCATTAGTAGAAATCATTTGTAAATGTAAAGGTCTAACTTTTCTCTGTAATGATTCTTTGTAACACTTCCTAAATGGAATATAAGATAGTATACTTGGCTCAGATCTGCCTTGTAGGGGAAAAGCCTTTGTTTCCTAGAATAAACAAGGGTGGCTTATTTAAGATCTTCAGAGAGGCCACTAAAAAGCACTTTTAAGTTAGGCGACGGTTTATTAAAGGCACGGTTTTGTTCTGGCTTTTTTACTGTTTAAGTTTTGCTTTTTTTGGTACTTTGTGGGAAAAATCATGTGTTTTTTAACGTGAAACTACAGCTATTTATAGTTTCCAATTTAGTAAAGCAAGAACCATCATCTTGATTTAGAGTGTGCCACAGGCACATATTTTTTTCTGTAACTGTTTCTGGACAAATCTCTAGTCCTGAGAGTCTTGTGATTAGCATATTTGTCAAGTTTGAGTTCATGTTCAAAGTTGGTAGGTGGAAAAGATGACAAATCAATTACATTTCTTAGGTTTTTCACTTAATAAATATTTCTTGAGGACTGTAAAAGGTGACGGAGATATAATTAAGTTCAGAAGATGTGTTCAAAGAGATAATCAGAGAAAGCAGGAGAATGTCCCAGAGGAAAGATTGTGCTCAGGAAAGTATTTGAAGCTCCTATTCACAGATGATAAAGCAGAAGGGCGGTTGCTTAGTGCTTTCAATTTATGTGGCTGTTGAAATACACACACACACACACACACACACACACACACGTATTTAAATGAGATCTTGAGATATTTTACATGCTAAATATTTGAGATATTGAGATCTCATATGATTTTCCGTGCACCTCATTTTCCACCAGCCACATTTCAGGGCTCCTGTCTGCACAAGGCTGGTGGCTAGTGGGGTTGATTGCCCTGTCTCACCTTTCAGATCCCAGCTCACTGTTTCTTGGCGAGCCTTACTTTGGCTTCCCAGGCCTGTCAGTTCCCTTGCATCCTCAGCCATATTTACGGAGTTGTGTTCCTTTAGAGCATTTATCGTCCTCATAAGTTCATCTTTAATTGGTGAGATTGTTGTCTCTTTCACTGCATTAGGCATGAGTGCCTCCCACTGTATATCCAGTCTTTACACACAACAGGGGCTTCACAGATAGTGTTTGGAGTGAATTGTGCTAATTGCTAGTGTCAGACCACTTGACCAGAGTCACATTTGGTTTTAGAATCAGGCACTCAGTTCTTTCTAGTTCATTTTGCTGGGATGAGAGTGTATAAAAATATCACTAATTTCAGAAGCAGTTTTAACTCTAAATTGTTTACTGGTAATGGCATTTTTGTAGATACTAGTTCTTTGAGCTGTAGGAAGCTTTTAAACTATAAGCATATTTTAAAGTTGATTCAACAGACTAAATGATAAAAAAGGTTTAATAATACAAAATAATTTTACTTAAATTCCTTGCTCACGTTCATCTAGAAGATTTTAAGAGTGGCTTAAATTATTGTAAAATTATTTAAAACGAATTTTTGTAATAATGAGGGTTTTTAGGTTGAAAATACTAGTCTTTTTTCTTTTCAAAGAATGATTACTGTAACTTTGAGATGATTAACCATGTGATCCACAATATCTAGTTATTGAAAGGCCAAGGGATTGTTTTGGCTGTATTTTAGACAATCCTAGGTTGTCCAATAGTTTTGAGTATAAGAGAGAAATTAAATGCTGTCCATTACATACATAAGTGTATATTTTCGTGAGTATTATGCAAGTAGAAAGACTGAGATCTTCCTGAAGAGCTGGGTAAGAGGGCTTTGTGTAGTGTAGCTCATATTTGAACTGTGTCTTGAAGGGATGCTGGGCATTTAAGCAGCAGAGAGGGAGGGGCCATGCAGTCATAGGAACAGCACAGACCTTGTAGTATTTCCTCTAAATGACGGGAGGCCTGTAATTCCACCCATGGCTACAGCAGTGTCTCTGGGATGGGGGCAGAGCCAGGAAGGGCCCTGTGTGGCCTCTGAGAGGTGGGAACCTGTCCTGAGCAGCTGGGCACAGGGTGGTGGTGGAGGTGGCGGACACCCCGAAAGTGTGGGCACTGGGCAGGCATAGTAGAAGGAGCCGGGGTTAGGACCACCCGCCCTGTGGATGTCAAAAGGAGAGGGCAAGCTCTGCACTGTTTCCCACTCCCCACCCGGGAACAGGAAGCAAGGACTGGGCATCATCCTGGGAAACTTCTTTAAATATCAGTGACCACGGGGTGTCTGTATATTTAGTGAATTTAATGGAAACACACTGTGTAAAAAGTCTGTGCTGTGCTTGGTCGCTCAGTCATGTCCGACTCTTCGCGACCCCATGGACTGCAGCCCGCCAGGCTCCTCTGTCCATGGGATTCTCCAGGCAGGAATATTGGAGTGGGTTGCCATGCCCTCCTCCAGGGGATCGTCCCAACCCAGGGATGGAAGCCAGATCTCCTGCATTGCAGGCGGATTCTTTACTGTCTGAGCCACCAGGGAATCCCTGGTAATAAGTCTGTTAGTTACCAAAGGGCAGGATATATTTTACAAAATAAAAATGATTTCAGAGACATTTTTCACTGCATGCTGAGCCTTTTAATGCAAATTATTTTGTCCTCAGATATAACCTGCTGTTGCTGTGTGGTCATATTAATTTCAATCAACTTAAAATTGAGAGGGTATTTTCATGAATTAATTTCTTAAAATTACTGTACATGTTTTATTAGTACATTGGGGTTTTAACTATGTATGTTAGAGACTGTTTCAGTTTGTCAGTCACAAGAGTGTTGTTGTGATAGCTTTTCACTATACTCACCTTCTGAGCCTTAAGTAAGGTTTCAGTGTGGGGGAAAAAATAGGTTGATGTTTTGGAAAAATGTACACTGTGTCATTGATAATAAAACAATATATTTGATCACTGTTAGATTTCATAAATATACATAATTCAAATTCAAATTTTATGATATTTTATCCTTATAATTAATTTTGGTAAAACTTCACTTTCAAAGAGTTGGATTACGTTAATTTTTTAGGTCTCATCTTTTGTTTAAATGAGTTAAAATACTTTTTATTTCTCCATACAGGTTTGAGTTCTGTGAGCCTGCATTTGTGGTGGGTAATTGCCTGCAGATAGCATCGGACAGTCACCAGTATGATCGAATCTACTGTGGAGCTGGGGTCCAGAAGGACCATGAGAACTACATGAAGATTCTGCTGAAAGTCGGGGGCATTCTGGTCATGCCCATAGAGGACCAGGTAGCGGCTCGATGAATGTATGGCGCGGGAGACACACTCAGTGTAGGATGGGGGCTGATGCGCCAGTGAAGGCCCACTGGGGTTGTTAGGGAAAAAGTACTCGCCATACCGGTATCTGTATAGGAAAGCACTGAAATGGACTCACAGCTCTTAACCAGAGCAGGTGTGGAAAAGGCCCCTTACCTAGGGAAAGAAGAGCCAAGCTGAGCTCTGCCCGTGCGTGGTGTTGGCCACGCTGCCCCTCCATACACACCCCCAACCCACCCGTGTCCTCGCTGTGGAATGTGGTGGCCTCTTCTAGCTGAAGGAGTGGTTGGAACTACTTAACTCCATTTCAGAAACCAGTAAATCTTTAGATCTTCTTTTATTACTACATAGACTCATTTGAACTATTTTTCACCTACTTGCCTGCCTTTGATTTGGAATTATTAGGTATAATAAATATGTGAAATAATCTATTCAGAAAATGGGTGGATCTTTTACTTTAAAAATTTATGAATATACATTTCAAAAAATATCTTGTATGTTCATACTAACCTAAGTCTGAGATTTTACAACACCCTGTGGTTTGTAAGTGGGAGCTGGACTGTCCCAGATGATTGGGACCTATTGTGGTCATCTTGGTGTCTCTGAGAGTTCTCTACTTTCACAGCATGTGAATTGCAGGTCAGAGGACTTCATCACACTGTGTTTGTCAGTTATTAAAAAGAGAAAATATAAAGCATTCATTAACATACATTCTTGGAAAAACATTAACTTGAATGCTTCCAGAGTTGAGACTCCCAGATTAATCATCTTCTTCCTGTTTCCTTTAAAAATATATTTTTAAAGATCTAAAATATGGTTTCCCATTGGTATTGTATTGAATATTTATTATATACATTATGTTAATGTAAAATATAATAATGAGTTGACTTTTATAATATAAATTGACGATACTGATTTGTCCTGATCAAGCCATGTACTGCTGATGGGTGTTTGCTGAGTGGGAAAGCTCTAATCCCTTTGTGACTAATTACATTTATTCATGAAATATGAAGTTGGGATTAGAATCTGTATTTTATTACCACCCTGGAAGATTGTGAAGTTGACTCATTGGTTCAGTAATCAAAATGTGTTTTTACTGATATAACACTTTAACTACACAACTGTGTGAGACATGTGTTTTGGGAGCCAGTGGCAGGTATGTGTTAGAATAACACCCCTTGATGACATCAGACCTCCAAATTAATATAACCTGCAGAGCCATTTGTGTGCATGGAATATGTTGTGAAACCAGTACTTGAGATTCCTCCTATATTAGTTTATGGTAAATATTTAAGTGAAGGTAATTGGGTGCATTCAAATACAAGTGATTATAGAGCAATCTCTGCTATTTTTCTGTTAAAACAAACTTGTGAGTGTAAGGTGGCACACTTCCCTGATTGCGCCATTCTGGTTTTTTTTTTTTTCACCCTCTAAATAGTTAACACAAATTATGCGAACTGGACAGAACACTTGGGAAAGTAAAAACATCCTTGCTGTGTCATTTGCTCCACTTGTGCAACCAAGTAAGAATGACAATGGCAAGCCAGACTCTGTGGGCCTCCGTAAGTAACCTTGTGGGAGATAAACAGAGCTGACGTGTGTGTGTTAGAGAGAACCTTCCCTGTAGTTGTGGCCTGAGAGCTTCAGTTCACAGTACAATTCAATAGCAGTCAGGACTAGTATTGTCTGGTCCACTGATTCTTCTCATGACTAGGAACCAAGAGGCTAAAAGTACAGAAAACACTGTTTCTGAATAGGACTGAGAATTGTCTGAAAGTTTCTGTATTATCAGAAGAACATTTAAATGAAGCTCGTGTGGAAGCTATTTTAGGACTTGGGAGTGTTAGAAGTGGCTGAAGCAGGTCTGAGTCCTTTTCCACTCTGGGACCCTTGGGTTCTTCTGAACTTGGGCTGCTGTGACAGGGTATCGGTGTGGTGGGTCCCTGGGACAGCAGGCAGTGTTGGCAGGAGAGGCAGACAGTGCAGGTGTCGAAAGAGCACCTGGAGTGCAGGGGAGTCAGGAGCAGAGCCACCGAGAAGACAGAGGTGTTTCTTGGCATCTTTGTAACTTCAGAAGCTCTTTCCTGGGTGATTCTCCACCCCACCTCCTGCAGCGACCCCTCCATGATTGCCTCCCCTGTCTGCCCGCTGGCCTTAGCAGGTCATGGGGCTGACAGCAGGTTATGGTGGGCTGATGACACCCCCATTTCTGTCGCCAGCCCTGCCCCTGCCCCTCAGTCCCCTGACTACTCAGTTCTCTGTGCTCCACTTGCTGTGAGTTACCTGTCCTTCCCAAGAGGGTTTATGCACGTGCCTGGGCTGTCTGTGCCCACGACCCCTTTGCCACCCTGTCCACTGGCCTTGGTGCTGGAGTGATTTGCACATAGTCAGTGCTCTTCCCCGAGTTTTGTCTGATGAAAGTCAAAGTTTTTACATGTCTCTGTCTTCTGATGTTCACTGAGAAGTGAACAGTATGTAATGTTTCACTTTTTATGTTTTCCGTGTGTTTTTAGCCCCCTGTGCTGTCAGGAACCTGCAGGACTTGGCTCGCATTTACATCCGACGCACACTTAGGAATTTCATAAACGATGAGATGCAGGCCAAGGGGATTCCTCAGAGGGCTCCGCCCAAAAGGAAGAGGAAGCGGGTCAAGCAGAGGATTAACACTTACGTCTTTGTGGGCAACCAGCTCATCCCCCAGCCTCTCGACAGTGAGGAGGACGAGAAGATGGAGGAAGACAAAGAGGAGGAGGAGAAGGAGCCGGGCGAAGCCTTGAAGCCGGAGGAGCCGCCCCAAAACATGCTGCGGGAGAAGATCATGAAGCTGCCCCTGCCAGAGTCTCTAAAAGCCTACTTGACATACTTCAGGGAGAAGTAGCTTAGAGCAAGAAGAAAGGATGCCTACTGATAATTCCTTGCGTCTTGAAAATGTAGCATTTGTTAGGAGTTAAAAGAATTCTTTCTTTCATCAGAGTGAATTTATAGTGGAAAAAGGTATAACTTGTTTCTGTCTTAGTAATAAAAATGATGTATTCAGTGATTAAAAAGAATCCCTTTTATAAAATATATTTTTCTTTAAAATCAGAAAAATTGCTGTTTTAACTCAGAGCAGCTTCAGGAGTGGAACTCAGCCGTAGTCAGGACTGGGTCTGCAGATCTCTGTTTGGTTCCTGACAGAACTAGTTAGTGGTGAGGGCTTGACTTAACTTCCCTCAGGGAGACACAATCATGAAGCGAATGTGATTGGATTTGAACTGCAGTCATGTACAGTTCCTGCCTGGGAACTCTTGTCTAGCAAGGAAGGCAGACGCTTTGCAGACCCCCTACTTGCGTTGCAGTCCCCACTGCCAAGTTGCTGTAGACCTACTCTGGGCAATGTATGAGTGCAATAACAATGCAGATACTGAATAATTTAGCTTTAAAAACCCCGTTTCATGGAATTCAACAGCACCGCTACTCTCGCTTTTGAATCTGTTGCCAAAAGACATGGGGAAAACGTCTGCTTCTCTCATCAAGATTTTAAGAACTCATCAAGTGAATATCAGAGCAAAACGTACATGCTTAATACAGCTCTTAGTTTGTTAGTTTGTATGGACCCTTGACATTTTCAGTATTTAAACATGATGAGGCTGTGTTACTCCGAAGTTTTAGAAGGTAGTGGTATATTTAGGACTGTTTTCCTTGTCATCCACTGTATAGAGTATTTGGTTAGGAGAGGCGTAGTTCTGTGTGACTGTCGATGGCTCGTGGATGAGTCAAGCCCGAGCAGGCTAGCCACAGGTGCACTTTAGCAGAGGGAGCTTCTGGTTGATTGCAGGCTTGCCCTGGACAGGTAGGGCAGGACAGCTCGCCCTGGTCTGAAACTCATCTCTGTGGTGTTGGGAGCGTTCACAGAAATGATGTGTAGATGCCTTTTGCTTTGAAAATCCGGAAGCATAGTTTAATCTTGGGACCTGCATTGGGCTCATTTAACTTCTTCCCATGTTTTTATTTTGTGGTTGTTTCTTGTGGTGAAATAACAGTGGTTTTCATTTTTCGCTTAATATCACATACTTTATTCATTATTTGAATGTCAGTGGTAAAACAGGTAGTAAAGGCCATTCTTAGCTTACTAGGGCCTGAAGAGTCATTCCTTGCTTAGGAAAGTAAACAGTGTAGCCTATTTACTATTTAGTGTTCTGATGGATTATATACATTTTTAGAAGGAAGAATTTGAGAGTGTCACTTACTGCCACCAGCATCACTGTTAGAACTGTTGATCAGACATGCTTGAGGAAATGCAGTCACAGTGCAGTTGAAGGGCTATGATGTTCTGCAGAGGTTCACACATGGACGGTTCCAAAAACACCTCAGTTCTGAAAACTCTATACATGTAAAAACAAGTGTTCCAAGTATTCTGAGCATGAATTATCCCAGGATCCCTTTAGTAATGTCAAAGATGATTTCATGGAGCTGCTGGTTTTATACCAGTGACTGAGCTGGGGGCTAGGAGGTTGGGGGTATAGTGTCTCCACAGGGTTTCTTAGAGGACTACTAAGCTGTAGTTACGGGCGCATGCCCATCTTATTTCTATCAAGGAAGAACAGTTGTTTCATACAGTTATATTAGAAATGGTCATTTTATTTTGAAACAAATGTGTTTTAGGAGATGAATCTTGAGTTCCTGGTGCCCACATATTTTTGTCTTGTACTCCCACCCCAGCTTTGTTGTTTTTGAAGCAAGTGTCCATGTATGTAAAGATAACCTTTTCTTAAATGATTTTACTATTTATGAGGGAAGTTTTTGTTAAGGATCTATTTGAAGATTGACTTTTTCATATCAGCTTTCATTCTGTTGGCCTTGGCAAAATGTACAATAGATTTTCATAATCATTGCCAATTTTTGGTCATTGAAATGTATCTTTTGTGTTTTTAAATGCATTTGTTTTACAGTTGCGACTTTACTATTGAAGAAGTAGAAATAAAAAATGAAATTTTACGTGAAAGCCCTTTATCTATTAATGGGAATATACTAGAATGATTGAGGATATTTTGGGTGTTTATTTTTTAATGAATCATGTTATATTTGAGTGTGAATAATTATGCTTTATAAGTGGAGAGGTTGCAAATAAAGATGAAGTAATTGAAGGTGATGAGCAGTGCATTCATGGGGTTTTACAGCAGGATAAGCTTTATTTATTTTGCAGAGGAGGTAGGCCTGAAGGGGGGAGCAACACTTCCCTGAGACCACTGGTTGGAGATGGCGTGAATAGTGTCCAGCATCTGATAAAGTCCCAAAACTGCCAGCCACACTGTAACTACCAGGAAGGTCATTTAAATCTGTGCTGCTTGTTGGTTGATATATCTTGGTTCTAGTATTAATAAAGATGTTATTAAAATAGCATTTGTAGTTAAAATACAGAAAATGTAAGCATCGGTTTCTAGCTGTTTGAGAGGATAAAAGTGAAGCAAAAGCTGTTAAATTACAGGAAAATTGGAAAATTATTTTAAATAAACACTTGGCATATAATTAAGCATCACTGTCAGTGGCCTGCATTTTCTTTTTCCCTTTTCAGGTTTAGAGAAGCTCAGTACCTGCAGATATATGCTGAATTACAGCATAGAGGTGTCTCTCTCTGGACATCTCATTGCCTCTTGACTGCTGCCACGTCTGAAGGCTGTGGGGTTCTTAGAAGTTAATTTTTATAAACTATTTGAGTAGAGATGAGGGATATTTATAAGGTGCATGCGAAGCCTAAGGACTGATTGAATGTACATGTAAAGGCAGGCATCTGGCTTGCTGCTGTGGCTTTATACACACTTGTATCTCTAAGCAATGTGAGTGCACCCTATGCATTCCTGTGCACTCGCTTTTCACTGCACATTGTCTCTCTCAGCCCGGTCCCTGTCGTCTGTAGCGATGCTAGGTCACAGCTCGGTTACCTGTTCATCCTACTGCTGATGGACAGGTGGTCCCCCAGACCACTCAGCATGCCTGTGGCTGTGTGCGCCAGAGTCCTCAAACACCCAGCTAGGACCAGGAACCACTGCCCAGAGGCCGTGACGATGTCCACCTTTCCCAGATGGTGCAGAATTGTGCAGACTTGTGTCCCTTCCAGCAGTGTTTTAATGTTCTAGCTATTCCGTATCCTCACCTACATCTGACACTGAGGTACCGTTGGGCTTTGTCACTTATTAGGTTTTGGAGAAGGCAATGGCACCCCGCTTCAGTACTCTTGCTTGGAAAATCCCATGGACGGAGGAGCCTGGTGGGCTGCAGTCCATGGGGTTGCTAACAGTCGGATATGACTGAGTGACTTCACTTTCACTTTTCACTTTCATGCATTGGAGAAGTAAATGGCAACCCACTCCAGTGTTCTTGCCTGGAGAATCCCAGGGATGGGGAAGCCTTGTGGGCTGCCGTCTATGGGGTCGCACAGAGTCAGACACGACTGAAGTGACTTAGCAGTAGCAGAGAGGTTTTGCATCTTTTCAAGTGCTTCTTGGTTTCAGGTTCCTTTTGGTAAAATTCCCATTAAAATTTGGTAAAATCTGAATTCACCAAAATCCTTTTGGTAAAATTCCCATAAAGAAAAAATTAAAAGATGCTTGCTCCTTGGAAGATAAGCCATGACAAAGCTTATGACAAAAGCTAGACAGTGTATTTTAAAAGGAGACATTACTTTGCCAACAAAGGTTCATCTAGTCAAAGATACAGTTTTTCCAGTAGTCAGAGAGGTGAAAGTTGGACCATAAAGAAAGCTGAGCACCAAAGAATTGACGCTTTTGAACTGTGGTGGAGAAGACTTGAGAGTCCCTTGGACTGCAAGGAGATCCAACCAGTCCATCCTAAAGGAAATCAGTCCTGAATATTCATTGGAAGGACTGATTCTGAACCAGAAGTTCCAATACTTGGGCCACCTGATGTGAAGAACTGACTGATTAGAAAAGATTGAAGGCAGGAGGAGAAGAGGATGATAGAGGATGAGATGGTTGGATGGCATCACTGACTCAATGGACATGAGTTTGAGTAAGCTCTGGGAGTTGGTGATAGACAGGGAAGCCTGGTGTGCTGCAGTCCATGGGGTCACAAAGAGTTGGACACAACTGAGTGACAGAACTGAACTGAAAATTCCTATTCAGGTCTTTGGTAAATTTTTGTACTAATAGTTTCTTTTTAAATATTTTTTTTTTTATTTTCAACCTTCATTGTATCCTTAGGTCTTTATGTGTGTTTCTCACTAACTTTACAGGCTCTGCCCTCAATCTTTCCCAGCATCAGAATATTTTCCAATGAGTCAGCTCTTTCTTCGCATCAAGTAGCCAAAGTATTGGAGCTTCAGCATCAGTCCTTTCAGTAAATATTCAGGATTGATTCCATGTCTAATTCCAGTATCTGAACTCTACGGTGGGCTTTTTCTCATGAAAGCTAACCTACTGTCAGCTAGCTTTCATAAGTCCTGTTTCTCTTGTACTTTCTGAGCACTGCTGGTTCACTGACCCTCTTTAAGTCCTGGATTTAAGGTTTTCACACCACTAGGAAGAGTGGCATGAATATCCATGGCAAAGCGAATCTGGGCATGTTACATCTTCAGGGAGAGTTAACTCCCTTCCTCCTTTTGAACAGCAAATTTTGAAACAGTTTTCTTTGCCTTCTCTGAGAGCTGGGAATGGGTAGATGGTTTTTTTTTAGTTCACCATTACTGAACTTGATAGGGATGGAGATTCTAGCCAAGACTCCCCATTTAATTTAGGAAAGGGCTTTTCTATTCTTCCTGTGACCCTGCTGTCCCAAATCTGTAGTTAATGTGACTTGCTTAGTTGCCTAGTCGTGTCTGACTTTTGTGACTCTATGAACTGTAGCCCACCAGACTCCTCTGTCCATGGGATTCTCCAAGTAAGAATACCAGAGTGGGTTGCCATTTTCTCCAGGGGATCTTCCTGACCCAGGGATCAAACCCGAATTTCTGGCATCACTCAGTTAAGTAAATTCTCCAACTAAACAAGATTCCACCTTGCTGACTTTGCATTTTCACGATGCAGCTGTGTCATTCATAAGCTCCCTGGGTCCTGCAGTTCTTAGCCTTATATTCATGGAACGCAACAGTAGGTTTTTTTTTTTTTTTCCTTGTCATTAAACATCAGCTTAGGCTTTTAAACTAGAAAGTTTTTAGTCTTTCCTTGCAGAAAAAAATGCCCTAGGAATACAATGTAATATTTATGATATTTTGAGCTGAAAACGGTAATAAACTTGCTCTTGGCCAAGTTCTCCATATTGCAAACATCAGCAAGAGCGTTGGAATGATAGCAATCGGCCTGAAAGGAAGAGGCTGGCTTTGTGGTTTATTGATAACAGACAATAAAAGACACATGAATGATGTCAAGCATAGTTCAAGGTTATTTTAAAATAAATCGTTCTTGTTCATGGAGACGAGTTTTTTCTTTTTTTATATTAAAAAAAAAAACAAAACACGTATTTAAAAAGTTCAAACATTCTGCCAAAAGAGGGCAGTATTCACTTACGGTAGAATAGAAAGTCACTAAACAATTACTGGGAGGCGCGAATGAATGTTTTCCCTCATACTCAGGTGTTTAAAATTTGACAAAACGTTCTCCACTCACCATCTTTGTCTCCCACCCTGGTCATCTGGAATTGTTGCTTAAATTGACCAATTTGTTTCTCTGTTTTATATATCTACTTTATGGATGAAAGTTGTTTGAAGATTTCAGTCTCTAAAGATAGAGCCAAGAACTTATACATTCCTGCTTACCGAGCGACCAGAAAGTGCACGCTGAACCGAGAGACGCATTCACTGCAGAAGCTGCTCCTTCCACCGGTGCCGGTGGGCGAAGAGGGCGAGCGCCGAGTCTGCAGGCGCGGGGCCCGCGGGGGCTCTCCACGCACAGGCGCGTCCGCGGGCGAGTCTGCTCCGGGGTCGAGGGCGGGGGCTCAGAGCCACACCGGTCCTGTTAGATATTCAGTAGTCAGGGAGAAGTCCGAAATCACTGGCCCAGTGTCTGAGGAGCGCAATATACAGAGAGAAAGGAAACCATCTTTTGAGAGCAGACAGGAGTAGGGCTATGTGCACCTAAGATAAGCCAGTTATCACCACACCTGCCCGTTAGGGTTTGAAATGTTATCGGATAAAAAGAAGAAAAGCTGTCCTGCGTGGACGAAATAACTAGTCACTGTGAGCTCCGAAGCCCGCCCCGCGGCTGAGAGGCTGGGCTCCGGAAACGGTGCCCCGACCCCGGGGGAAGGACGCGCGCCTGCCCGGCGGCTTTGGCGCGGATGGGTCCTCGACCCGCGACCCGCGCACGCCCCAGAAGAGCTCACCGGGCCCTCCCCCACACCCCGGGTCCCGCCCAGATGGTGCTCAGAGCCGGCTTCTACCTTTCCTGCAACCCCAGGCCTCCGCGCTTAGACTGGAAGGAAAGCGCGAGCAGTGAAGCGCTGAAATGAACCGGTGCGCTCCTGGGTCCGTCGTCTTTCCAACTTCTTCCAGAAATTTCCACGGAGAATTGTCATCTTCATTCCTTTGGTAATTTTCCTGTACAGATTCCCAATTTAGTCCCTTTATCTTCTCACACCCACCCCACCTCACTCCCATCTTTCCTACTCTGAACTGAATGAAGGGGGTCTGTTGCATTTGGAAATAACTCGTGTAATCTCGCGCGGGGCTCGCGTCCACGCCGCGTACTGCTCCGGGCTGGGCCTCGCCCCGCGCCCTCCGGTGGGCGATGCTCCTGGTTCTCCCAAACCCCTCTCTCCACCCACCAGCCGCACCCCTCGCCACCAGGCCAGGAGCGCAGGGGCGGTGCCTGTGGTCACCCAGTTCAGCACCCAGGGGCCCCGTGAGCTGGGAGAGCACACCACATCCTACTTCCACGTGGGATGTGGGGAATCATGAAATGAGGGTTTTTAGCTCGGTAATGAAAGTTGACACTGGTGGTTGGCTGTTGCACATAAAACATATCTATTCGGCCTATATGTCTTCATCGTAATTTTTATTAAGTATTTTATTAATTTTGTATGCTCCTGAATATGGAATTGTCTTACTAGAAAAACTCACAAGACAGATTCTTAAGCCTAGGGCCACTTCCCGCAAAGTGGATGCTCTTCCTGGCTTGTCAAGTCTCAGGACCGTAAATAGCAAATCTCTGAGTGTTTTTTAGAAAGTAAAAGAGCATACTTTTGGAAAAGAATACTTGCAGAAACTGAATCATAAATATAATATAGCTTCTGGCAGGAATTGGGACGCCAAGAAGACGTAAAGGCTATTTTAAGAACCGTCCTGGTCTGTCGTTTGCAAGTGAAGGCGTGAGGGCTGCACACAGGAGGAGCTGAATTCAGCGACCTGGGTGTGAGTGAAGCTGGCTCTGCCTGGTCCTCCCTGGGGTCCAGGGCGAGATGCTCAGTCCCACAGAGCCTGTTCCTTCCCCACAGCAAGAACAATATCTGACTTGGAGAGCTGTGGGTCTGGAACAAATAAGGAGCAAGAAGTGCCTCCAGGGTGCCTGGTCCATGGGAACCATGCAGTGGGTAAATTCTGTGCTTCTTACAGGTGTGGGTAGAGGAGGAAGACAATGAGGACACGAGGGTGCGTGTCTGAGCCTCTCCGGGAGCAGAGGGTCAGGGCGAGGAGCAGAGCCTGCCAGGATGGTGGACACCCGCCCGCCTCCCACCCCAGCCTGAGGTGGTCACCTGAGTGAAGTCATCCTGGGGCTTCGCCTCCGACGGTGTGGCTCATGGCTACTTCGGAGAAGCGATTCAGGTCCGGGTCTGTGAGCGTTGCTCAGATCTGGACTCTGCTTCCGCCTGCATCTCTGTGCCTCCCTTGCTTCCTGTCACACCCCAGAGGACACTCTCACTATCCCCCACCCCCGACTCCAGCTCACTTTATGCAGCCTGTGTGCTCTGCACTGACTAAATTGTGGGTAAAAGGACTCTTACTAGAAATCCGAGAACTGAAGGTGAGGCTGGGAGCTACCTTGACCTCCTGTTCTGCTGAGCGTGCGTGAGCTCTCACCTGGCACCAGGCGCTGTGGGAGCCCTGTGACTCTGGACGCCAAGTTTACTGGGGATCGTTGCTTCTGGAGCCCTTGTGGGGGGTCAGTGTCCTGGTTCTCACACCATCCCCTGCTTGATGGCGATGTGGAGGGGGTGCTCGGAGGGGTACTCTGTCCCCCTCACGGGTAAAAGGGGGGAATCGAGTCTTCCTGCCACGGGAGGGAGCAGTGATGACAGGTTCTAGGCTGTTGTGTTGTGTGTACACGTGGGCAGGTGGCTGCGAGACTGCACATAGGAAAAGGGAAGTTCGTGTATCTTATTTACCTCGCTGTGCCTTGAATGTGAAAATGTTGAAGGTTTGAGTCACAACTCATGAGCCTGCTATGAAGAATGTAGCCACTGACAAAGGTGAGGACAGCCTGGTGTGGTGGGCTGACTGTGCCTGCCTCTATCTGAAGGCATCTGTGACGGGGGATGCAGACGGGGATCTACTTTGAACACAAGGGGGCTTACAGCCCAGGAGGGGATTCAGGGTGGCAGGTATGAGATAACTGGCGGGTATGAGATGACTAAGAGGAGACGTGGTGGCGGGGGGGTCTCTTGCTGGAGATAGAAGGGAGGATCACACCTCGGGGTGGAGGGTCACTCTACACCCACCTGGCAGATAGATGAGGGGCTGTCTCCCCCATACTTTTGAATGACCATGAATAGAGCAGTGTATTAAGTTGCTATTGGTATTTTTCTTGATGGATTAATTTCATGATAAAGGTAATAAATATTAGAACCACTGGTTTTCTGTCCCTTTGTCCATGTAGCTTTTTCTCTATTGAGGATACAAAATTTCTCTCCTTTTGTTCTGCTGAGGTTTGCAATCCTATCAGCCTGTAAATTTGCACCAATGTGCTTTGTGGATGGAGAGTACTAATTAGTAAGCCAGCTACCTATGTAAATAACTGCTGTATAAATACATGTTCAACATAGTTTATGGGAGAACAAGCCCTATAAAAGCTATATTATTCTTATGTACATATTTAATTTTGGAACAAAATGAATCACTGTGAAACCTTAAATTTCAGAAGCCCTTCTTCCTTGGGTAAATTGTATGCAGAATAAATTTCACAATGACTGAAAACAGCTTGCGTACCTGACTCTAAAGTGTGAAAATGTCTTATGATAATAGACACATTTTTTGATCTTTTATATGAATTTCATAAAATAATATAGAGGAATTAGGTATATACATTTTCAAATTATAGTTTTTTTTTAGAAATAACCAGTGTCTGTTCTTTTGTATATACTCTATTGATGTACTTTTAACTCATTCTTTTAAATCTCTTTTGTGAACTTACATATTCAGAAGATATATGATTCTTTTAATCATTTAAATATCAACAGAAATCTAAAGTTGTTAATACTTTCATCTTCCCACCATAGATAATTTAGAAACAGTAACATTGATGACATTTCTCTGGAAAGCAGTAAGGAATAGCCTTTAAAAAATGACGGTTCATAAAGCATTTTTATTAACTAGCTAGTTACTGCCGTTGGAAGTTACATTGATTTTAATCTTTTGAGGTTCGACACTATTATTGTTGAGTGGGGAGGAAAATTCTGATATTCTTCCAAAACAAATTGTTCAGCTTCTCCGATCCTTTGTGAATCCATGCACTGCAGCATGTTAGGCTTCCCGGCCCTTCACTGTCTCCTGGAGTTTGCTCAAACTCATATCCATTGAGTCGGTGATGCTAACTAACCATCTCATCTTCTGCTGCCCTCTCCTCCTACCTTCAGTCTTTCCCAACATCAGGATCTTTTCCAATGAGTTGGCTCTTTCTATCAGGTGGCCAAAGTGTTGGAGCTTCAGCTTCAGCATCAGTACTTCCAATGAATATTCAGGGTTGATTTCCTTTAGGATTGGCTGATTTGATCTCCTTGTTCATGGGACTCTCAAAAATCTTCTCCAGCACCATAATTCAAAAGCATTAGTTCTTTGGCACTCAGCATGCTTTATTGTCCAACTCTCACATCCATGCATGACTACTGGATAAACCATAGCTTTGACTCTACAGACCTTTGTTGGCAAAGTGATGTCTCTGCTTTTTAATATGCTGTCTAGGTTGGTCATAGGGTTTTCCTGATAGCTCAGTTGGTAAAGAATCTGCCTGCAATGTAGGAGACCCTGATTTGATTCCTGGGTCAGGAAGATCCACTGGAGAAGGGATAGGCTACCCACTTCAGTATTCTTGGGCTTCCCTTGTGGCTCAGCTGGTAAAGAATCTGCCTGCAGTGCAAGAGACCTGGGGTCAATCCCTGGGTTGGGAAGATCCTCTGGAGAAGGAAAAGGCTACCCACTCCTGTATTGTGGCCTGGAGAATTCCATGGACTGTAGTCCATGCGGCCACAAAGAGTTGGACATGACTGAGCAACTTTCACTTTCACTAGGTTGGTCATAGCATTCCTTCCAAGAGGCAAGTATCTTAATTTCATGGCTGCAGTCATCATCTGCAGTGAGTTTTGGAGCCCAAGAAGATAAAATCTGTCACTATTTCCATTTTTTTCCCCATCTATTTGCCATGAATTGATGGGACCAAATGTAAAACATAGACTTCACTTTGAAAATTTGCTTAAAGTTCTGAATATTATGAAGTGAAAGAATCCTGTTGTTTCAGTCACCATTAAACCATTAAAATTGCAGAGATATTAAACAGCTTTCCTATAGATTATATGTCAATGGATTAAATAAGACACTCATATCAAGGTGCTGCATTGAAATTACACTGCAATCAGTATTTGATGCTCTTTTAAAATCATATTCTACATAGTAGCCATCTCTTCTTATATCAATTTATGTGTTTCTTAAGATTTTCTTAAACATGACTCCCAGGAGCAGGATTCTTTTGAGGAGAGTGTTTCCTAGAAAAGGCAAGGGCTGCTGTAGAGGACTGCAAGCCACTTTTCATGTTGCACATCAAGATTCAGTTCAGTAGAGCAGCCTGGAATAACTGGTAATAAAAAATGGACCGCTGCTGGAAATGGTGTAAATTGTGTACACTTAGTGAAAGGACTTTTCAATGTGAGAGACTCAAGATGCCCTGTTTCTTAGCAGAATGTTCAATTTGATAACATGGTAAATAAAGGCATGGGCTTCCCTGTTGGCTCAGTGGTAAAGAACCTGCCTGCCATTGCAGGAGATGAGGGTTTGATCCCTGAATTGGGAAGATCCCCTGGAGAAGGAGATGAAAATCCACTCCAGTATTCTTGCCTGGGGAATCCCATGGACACAGAAACGTGGTGGGCATCCATGGGGTCAGAAGAGTCAGACAGACTTAGAGACTAAACAACAAATAACAAACAAACAAACGTAGCCAATCTGGTCAAACAAGTGAAAGTGAAAGTGGCTCATGTCCAACTCTCTGTGACCCCATGGACTCTACAGTCCACGGAATTCTCAAGGCCAGACCCTGATGCATAGAGAATCTTGGCAGATTCTTTACCAACTGAGCTATCAGGGAAGCTTCCCTGGTAGTTCAGATGGTAAAATGTCTGCTTGCAATGCAGGAGACCCAGTTTTGATCCCTGGGTTGGGAGGATCCCTTGGAGAAAAGAATGTCAACCCACTCCAGTATTATTACCTGGAGAATTCCATGGACAGAGGAACTTGATGGACTGCAATCCATGGGGTCGCAGAGAGTTGGACCAACCAAATTATAGCAAAGTGATCTGCTATACGGAACCTCCAAGAGGAACCCCTATGCAGAATGCAGGCTGGAAAGAGGAGCTGGTGAATCTGACCCAGAGGAGTCTGGTCTACCCTGAGGGTCCCATCCTCCACCACATCCCTTCTCAGTCTTAGGTTCAGCAATAGATTCCTGGATATAGTACCAAAAGCACAGTGACAAAAGAAAAAGTAGATAAATAGTTCTTTACCAAAATTAGCAACAAGGACGCCATTAAAAAATAAGACAAAGAAGGGGAGAAAATTTTCAGATCATATATCTGACAAGAGTCTTTTGTAAATAGAACAAAGAGCCCTTCCACCTCAACAACAACAACAAAATGGGTAACACAGTCAAAATCGAGGAAAGTATTTGAAGAGCTGTTTGTTGAAAGAAAATACACAAATGGCCAAGAAAGCCCATCAGAAGATGCTCAGTGTTATTAGTCACTAAGGAGATGCAAATCAAAGCTAGAATGAGCCACAACTTTAACCCTTGATAATGGTGAAAATGAAAAGATAAAAACAAGTGTCAGTAAGGACGTGGAGGAACCCTGCTGATGGAATTGTGAAATGAACCACTTTGGTGAACTTCTTGGCAATTCCTCAAAGCCTTAAAGGTAGAATTACCATATGACCCAGTAACCCTAATCCTAGGTAGATAACCAAGATAAACAAAGATATGTTTCCACACAAAAGGCTGTACAGGGATGTTTATAGTAGTGTTTCCTTGTTAGTCACTAAGTCATCTCTGACTGCGACCCCACGGACTGCAGCACGCCAGGCTCCTCTGTCCTCCACTATTTCCTGGAGATTGCTCAGATTCATGTCCACTGAGTTGGTGATGCTATGTAACCATCTCATCCTCTGCCACCCTCTTTTTCTCCTGCCCTCAGTCTTTCCCAGCATCAGATTCTTTCCCAATGAATTGGCTCCTAGTAATAGGATTCATCAGGACGTGATCCAAATGCCCATTGACCGATAAGTGGACAGAGACAATGTGGTCTGTCCATTTCCTGGAATATCCTTCAGTAGTAAAAGGGCAGTACTGATTCATGCTACAGTGTTCAAAGTGCTTTGCTTGTTGAAAGGAGCTAGACACAAGCCAACATATATTGCATGGTTTTATTTGTATAAGCATCTAGAATAGACACATCATAGGGCAATCCGGTTTTGACATCTGTCACCTCACTGATCACCAGGGTTGATTTGCCTGATCTGGCTGGCTAGGTGGGTGTCCCCTTCCCTTTCTCACCTCTCCCTGTGCGTCCCTCCCAAAGCTGCATGCTCGGTTGAAGAGGATGACCATCCCCAATAGAGGACTAGACACAAGCCAACATATATTGCATGGTTTTATTTGTATAAGCATCTAGAATAGACACATCATGAGGGCAATCCGGTTTTGACATCTGTCACCTCACTGATCACCAGGGTTGATTTGCCTGATCTGGCTGGCTAGGTGGGTGTCCCCTTCCCTTTCTCACCTCTCCCTGTGCGTCCCTCCCAAAGCTGCATGCTCGGTTGAAGAGGATGACCATCCCCAATAGAGGAGGACTGGTCCTCAGTCAAGGGCATGCAAGCAGTTGTCCTTCCTTGCTAGAACCTCCAACAAGCTCTCAGAATAGGCACCTTGTAGAGACAGTGATGTAGGGGCCGTGGAGTGGGTGAGTCCATGGGAGGATTTCTGCTCGTGAGGATGTGTGATGAGATAGATAAACGTGGGCATGATGATGTGTTTTGGGTTTTCTGGGGTGATGAAAATATTCTAAAAGTAGATACTGGTGATCGCTGCACAGCTCTGCCAACACGCTAAAAACACCGAATTGCGCACTTTAAGTGGGTGAGTTTTTTGGTATGCAAATTCTATCTCAGTATGGCTGTTATACAGTTTTCCCCTTGGCTTTCATTTTCTCATTTGAGAAATGAGAAAGTTGAGGTTGATTTTAGCTTCTTCTAGGGCTTCCCTGGTGGCTCATATAGTGGGAAGATCCTCTGGAGAAGGGAATGGCAACCCACTCCAGTATTCTTGCCTAAAGAATCCCATGGACAGAGGAGCCTAGCAGGTTACAGTCATGAGGTCACAAAGAGTCGGGCACAGTTGAGCACACACACACATCCTGTAAGGTGAATCTCACTTGAGTCTCAGTTCAGTTCAGTCGTTCCATCCTGTCTGACTATTTGCAACCCCATGAACTGCAGCACGCCAGGCTTCCCTGTCCATCAGTCCTTCCAATGAATATTCAGGACTGATTTCCTTTAAGACTGAGTGGTTTGATCTCCTTGCAATAGACATTTGAGTCTATGTCAGTGTATGTTTGTCTAACATCCTGTGACAGATTTTTAAATGAGGATTCATGTTATTTCTGTACTATGAACTGTCTGTTAAACAGCATATATATTTAGTAAAAATGCTGTTTATTGAACTTCCACAATAGTGTTTTCTTTTTTAGCAGCTCAGTAAGCCATCCTAACTTTATGAGCTATAGTAACTTCATTAACTGTCTTGTTCCCTCCCACAGGTCCATAATCTTGTTAAACTAAACCAGCAGCTGGAATGTGGAGTTAAGGAATCTAATTTAAAAATTAACTTCCCTTATACTTGTTAAGGATGAGAGATTTCCTAATTAGTCCTGACAAGGAGTCAGTTTTGATGGACTTTTTAATTTTATTCCCTCCCACAGGTCCATAATCTTGTTAAACTAAACCAGCAGCTGGAATGTGGAGTTAAGGAATCTAATTTAAAAATTAACTTCCCTTATACTTGTTAAGGATGAGAGATTTCCTAATTAGTCCTGACAAGGAGTCAGTTTTGATGGACTTTTTAATTTTAATAACATATTAGCTTACATATTTGTTTGTCAGATATGTAGAGCAGCAGGGGTATCTTGAATTCTAAACTAATTGTAAAGAAATTTGAGCTTTTTCCTTTTTCTCCAGGGAATTGGTCCAGAGCTAAGAGAGAAGTTGGTGCTCTGGACTAAAAGAATCCCCAGGGGCAGCACCCAGTGGGTATTGGGAGGGGGTGGATTCAGCAAGGTTTGCTCAGGGTTTGTGTTTCTTGTGGCCTCACTCTGATGTCTGTGTGCGTGGGGGAGCAGTCACCTCTCATTCTGGACAGACTGATTTTGGTGCAGGAAGACCGTGGCCGTGCGTGGGTGAGAGGCCCTGGCTGGGTGGGGATGGTGGTTCTGACTGGGGGCTCCTCTGTGTGGAGGCTGTTTGCAGTGCCATCGGGTGGGGGCAGGGCTCCTAGAGGAGCAGTGCCGCCTCTGCACAGATGNGTTTTCTTGACGTTAATGATATAATTAAATGTGCTGTTGTATACCTGTTAAACTCTATTGTAGGAATATACATGTTCCGTATAAGTGTGGCAGAACAACTTCATGATGGCAGAACAGTGTGAGACTGTCCATGTGGACATAGCCTAGATGATGATAGCTTGAATTCTTTCCAGGGTTGTTCACCCTTTAACACTTTGATAACAAAAGTAGTCTTTTTGGTTCATGATGGCAGATTGATTGCCTTGTAAATTTACATATTACTAGGTTCAGTGATGCGACTGTTAAAATTGACTATTTGTTAAAATACAAATTGACTCTTTGTTTCACAATGACAACTTGATGGGCTTTTGAAAGCAGTTATATTTACGTTTTACAGGATCTGCTATTCTGCACGTTTGTCAGTATAACAGGATCCATGTTTGACACTTGCTTTTAAGCAAAAACCAAGAAGAGCAAGTTTGAAAGTGTGTCTGGAGGTTCTGAACAGAGCATGTGTCTACCCAGGAAAGTTCTACTCCATGAAGCAGTATGTGTATGGAGGATGCATGTGCACAGATAAAGGAAGGACTGCAGGTCTGCCAGCCTGAGAATCTCAGCTGCCACATTCGAGCAGCTTGTTATTACATGAGGTTTCAGAAAATGGATGGGGTGGGGAATGGTTTGTTTATTACAGCAGAAATGTGGCTTTATGTCTGAATATCAGAGAGGATAAGAAGTTGGTGTGTTGGTTCTGGTAGATGATAGATATAGGTGGGTAGGTAGATAGTTAAGTAGGTGGCTAACTGAACAGTGGCTGGTACTCAGTAAGAAACATGTACATTAGTTTTGGTTATTATCTTTGACAAAATCCATCTTCTTATTGTCTCATTAATTCAGGTCATTTGATGGTGGCAAGTACCCCATTTTATTTTTTTCAACATGAATCAGCCATAGGTATACATATATCCCCTCCCTTTTGAACCTCCCTTCCATCTCCCTCCCCATCCTATCCCTCTAGGTTGATACAGAGCCCCTGTTTGAATTTCCTGAGTCATACAGCAAATTCCCATTGACTGAAGATATGGAACACTTCACGAATTTGTGTGTCATCCTTGTATAGGGGCCATGCTAATCTTCTCTGTATCATTCC
>SJXQ01012106.1:409474-492948 GCA_006408695.1 Aepyceros melampus
AAAATAAAGTTTGACACTGTTTCTACTGTTTCCCCATCTATTTCCCATGAAGTGATGGGACCGGATGCCATGATCTTTGTTTTCTGAATGTTGAACTTTAAGCCAACTTTTTCACTCTCCTCTTTCACTTTCAACAAGTCATAAAAATACTGTACACATTTATACATAATACTGAGTGACTGAACTGAACTGAATTGGCCTTAAACATGGTTTGGCTCATTCCAGGTGTAGACCAGTTACAGAGGAGAAACAAGAGAGCCAAATGAATATATAGAGAAAATTACAAATCTGGTTCATCTCATTTAAACTGTGCTGCATAGATAGGATATGGATGACACACACAGGCAGGGGTGGTTCGGTGTTGATAGGATTAACAGGTGATAAGTTTTGATGGAATTGAGGAATTTATGGAGTTGAGGAAGTAAGAAGAATAATCCTTTTCTGTCCTCAAGGATTTCAAAAGTTAGTGGGCAGTTAAACAACATACACACAAACACACATGCAAAGACACACAAAATCTAAGTATAAACAATTCAGATGGCATTCTGAGATCCTTTATGTAATTGGAAATTGTATATATATGTGTGTGTGTGTGTGTTTTCTTGACGTTAATGATATAATTAAATGTGCTCTTGTATACCTGTTAAACTCTATTGTAGGAATATACATGTTCCGTATAAGTGTGGCAGAACAACTTCATGATGGCAGAACAGTGTGAGACTGTCCGTGTGGACATAGCCTAGATGATGATAGCTTGAATTCTTTCCAGGGTTGTTCACCCTTTAACACTTTGGTAACAAAAGTAGTCTTTTTGGTTCATGATGGCAGATTGATTGCCTTGTAAATTTACATTTTACTAGGTTCATTGATGCGACTGTTAAAATTGACTATTTGTTAAAATACAAATTGACTGTTTGTTTCACAATGACAACTTGATGGGCTTTTGAAAGCAGTTATATTCACGTTTTACAGGATCTGCTATTCTGAACGTTTGTCAGTATAACAGGATCCATGTTTGACGCTTGCTTTTAAGCAAAAACCAAGAAGAGCAAGTTTGAAAGTGTGTTTGGAGGTTCTGAACAGAGCATGTGTCTACCCAGGAAAGTTCTACTCCACGAAGCAGTATGTGTATGGAGGAGGCATGTGCACAAATAAAGGAAGGACTGCAGGTCTGCCAGCCTGAGAATCTCAGCTGCCACATTCGAGCACCCTGTTATGACATGAGGTTTCAGAAAATGCATGGGGTGGGGAATGGTTTGTTTATTACAGCAGAAATGTGGCTTTATGTCTGAATATCAGAGAGGATAAGAAGCTGGTGTGTTGGTTCTGGTAGATGATAGATATAGGTGGGTAGGTAGATAGTTAAGTAGGTGGCTAACTGAACAGTGGCTGGTACTCAGTAAGAAACATGTACATTAGTTTTGGTTATTATCTTTGACAAAATCCATCTTCTTATTGTCTCATTAATTCAGGTCATTTGATGGTGGCAAGTACCCCATTTTATTTTTTTCAACATGAATCAGCCATAGGTATACATATATCCCCTCCCTTTTGAACCTCCCTTCCATCTCCCTCCCCATCCTATCCCTCTAGGTTGATACAGAGCCCCTGTTTGAATTTCCTGAGTCATACAGCAAATTCCCATTGACTGAAAATATGGAACACTTCACGAATTTGTGTGTCATCCTTGTATAGGGGCCATGCTAATCTTCTCTGTATCATTCCAATTTTAGTATATGTGCCACTGAAGTGAGCACAAATACCCCATTTTTAACATAAAAGATAAAATCTGAGTTTTAATAATGCATATTTTGTTGGGTCTCCAGAGGTGTTGCTTTATGACAGACATTTGGCTGTAGAAGACCTGAATTGGGGCATGAAACAGTGAAATCCTAATTTTCTCATTACTCGGGGAAGGCTCAAAGATTGGTGTATTAAAAAAAAAAAAACAAACCTTTAAATCTTGGATAGTCTCTTTGGTATGCCTAGTTTTTTAAGAAGAGAGTGATAGAATTTCAAACCATAGTGCTTCCCCAAGTGTACAAAAAATCAATCTAAATAAATATTTTAAAGACAGCCAATTATTGGACTTGAGCCAAAAAACCATTTCAATGGTGGATTTTCTTTTTTTCTTCTCTTTTACCATCGTGACTATAACTTTGTATTTTCTTCTCTCTGACTTCTCAACTTAGTTTTACCTCTAAGTAACCCTGATCATGTGCTGCTATAGTCTTGTCAAAAATTTTCCCTCATCTTCCTGCTCTCCCTCCAGACCATAACCTGGGCCCTAATGTTTTGCAAGAAAAATTGATTTTTCTCCGTCAGAAAGAAATCATTATATATTTAATATTTTATACTTGTTTTCAGTTGAGATGAATCTTCAGCCATCTACATAGATGGTTGTAGAATGACAGATGAGTCAGCATGATTTGACCTACTTGGGATTAGCTTGAAGATTCATCTGTTTACTAATATTTGTCTTTGTAAATATTTGATGGTGATGGTGTTTAGAAGTCACAATGGTGTTTCATAATTTATAGGAGTAATATTTTAAAATCCGATGTCACTTTTCTCCCCTTGTAGATGAGTCTTCTCTTGTTCTAGTCTTTAGTATCTTTAAGTAGTAGCGATAGTAGTCTCTCAGTTGCGTCTGACTCTTTGCAACCCCATGAATGGTAGCCCACCAGGCTCCTCTGTCCATGGAATTCTCCAGGCAAGAATACTGGAGTGGATAGCCATTCCCTTCTTCAGGGGATCTTCCCAACCCAGGGATTGAACTGGAGCTCCTGCACTACAGGCAGATTCTTTGCTACCTGAGCCACCAGGGAAGACTTTAGTATCTTAAGGATTCTAACAAAGTTTCCTGATGAAGCAGGTGGCCTCACTGGAAAGAAAAATACTGAGTGACTTAGTGAGGGTGAGGGTTACTGCAGGACTTTGTCACTCTGGTTCCAAACTACACATCCTTTCTGCTGTGTCACAGCTCTTGGGTGTCTTCAGATATTGTTCAGATTTCTCTATACTTTATTATCTTCATATCTTCTAGGACTTCAGAATATATCTTGAACATAGTAAGTAACTTTTGTAAGAATTATTTTTATGTTTTAAATTAATTGGAGCTCATGGTAATTATTTACTACTTAACATTTAAACTTTTGGTTATTTTAAAGGATATATTAGAGAATTCCTGTTGGTCTAGTGGTTAGGACTATGCGCTATCACTGCTGAGTGCCTGGTTCCATCCCAGGTTGGGAAACTTAGGATCCCAATGTGGCTGAAAAAAAAATTTGTGTTAATGAAACAGACACACAGTAATGGTGGGTATTGGTCATCTTACAGGATAAATAATTGTTTTGTATTGACTGATTCAGATTCACTTTCAAAAGGACTTTCAGACTGGGGACCCTCTTGGCTATGTCACATTCCTGGGTTGGATTTTATTTTAACAATACTGGATCTGCTTTGAGAAAAGGGCATAGTGTATTAGAATGACATGGTGACATAAAATAGGCTTTGAATCACTCTCTTTTCTCTTTTTTTTTATTTTCAATGCTGGCAATCATCTTTTTATTTTTTAGTGCCTGATGTTTTTTAAAAATGTTATTTCTATTCAGTAGACTGAAAACAATACTGTTAGTAGTAGTAATGTGAAAATGCAGAATTCCAAGCCAGTATTACCAAAATAAATTTGGTAATAAATACTCCTGTTGTGGCCAAGTTGGGGGAAGACACCTGACCACACTAGCCTCTCCTCCTCTGAGACAGATGTGTGCCTGCTTCTGGGCTGGGTGCCCAGGACTCACTTGTAGAGGTCAGCTCCCAACACAGTCAGAGGGACTGGAGGCCCTGAGCTGTCCTGAGGGCCTGCAGGTGTCCGGGTGATGTGTCTTTGGAGTCACTTCTGGCTCAGCTGATGCTCCTGGGCTGGTAGGAATCAGGCTCTACAGGCAATATGAAGATATAGAGGGCTTCCCTGATGGCTCATCAGGTGAAGAATCTGCCTGTAAGCAGGAGACACAGGAAGTGTGGGTTCGATCCCTGGGTTGGGAAGATCCCCTGGTGGAGGAAATGGTAACCCACTTCAGTATTCTTCCTTGAAGAATCCCATGGACAGAGGAGCCGGGCGGGCTGCAGTCCATGGGATCGTGAAGAGTTGGACACAGCTGAGCACTAGAATATAAAAGACAAATACACATCTCAAGTTTGAGCTGATGTCTAGTGAAAGGGTGTTAGGTATTGTTTCGTGTCCTGAATTTCAGTAGAATCTCTCAGAAATTTTGAATATGTCTCCTTTATGAAAAATAAAGTAAAAATAATATGAATGACAGTACCTGTAATCACTTAACCAGAACACTGCTCAGAAAGCATTCCATTCATTAAAATTGTAACAAAGGTATTTTGATGGAAAGCATAATGTTTGAATAAACTTTGACAAGAGATATGTACTTGTGATTGGAAAACACATTCAACTGTGAATCATTTTAATGGATTTGTTTCTTGTTGGCAATAAAAGTATTTCCAGGAAAACTTGTGAATTAAATGTTTAATGTCATACTTTATTATGATGATTTGTAATTGGAGAATAATTGACTTACAATGTTGTGTTGATTGCTGTATAGCAAAGTGATCCAGTCAAACATGTATGTATGCTCTCTTTCATGTTCTTTTCCATTATGATTTATCCCAGGATATTGAATAGAATTGCCTGTGCTATATAGTAGGACCTTTTATCTGTTTATCTGTTCTGTATATAATATTTTGTGTCTGCTAATCCCAAGTTCCCACTCCATCCTCCCCACCCCACCCCTCAGCAACTGCAAGTCTGTTCTCTATGTCTGAGTCTGTTTCTGTTTCATGATAGTTTATCTCGTACTTCAGAGTATTCACATTCACTTTGAATTACAGTGTTAAAGAAATAAAAACTTCAGTGCAATTTTTAGAAATTTCACATTTTATTTTTACCAAAATCCAGATAACTGTATAAGAATATCCAGAAACAGATGTCAAATGCATTTATATACTGAAGAAAATGAATGATGATATGTAGCATCTTTTCCTTCCTCAGCTGCAGTATGGAAGGAGAATTAGGAGTAAGACTGAAAGGCCTTCTTTGTGTGAAAGGAGCCAGTTTCTCTCCTAGGCCCCATCCTGGGGAGAATTATGAAAACAGTCAAACTGTTTCCTGCATCACGTGTTTCAGATGAGACTGAGAATACAGTGTGTACAAGATCCCACATGTATACACACATCACACGTGTAGGCCACAACTTACATTATGTGCATAAGCAACATGCACATACGTGTACATATATGCATGTTCACACATGTCTGCAAATGTGTATGTAGACATATACATGTGCATACATACATATCCTTCTGCATGCATTGGTACGTGTGTTTAATAAAATATGGGAACAGAATTGTCATTCTTTAATTAGAAATGTTGGTATGGTGGTAGATTTGGGAACTCAAGGAAGAATAGTAATGATTTTTGAACATTGAAGAGATTATTCAGAGACAGAAATGTGACAAATTCTCTCAGGACAAAGTTAGTATCCCGAGTTAACTCAATGTGGACTGGCCACGTGGCTTTCAGCCAGCATAGGAGTTCCTGGAACACACGGAGGACTGTGCAGTTTACTGGGTCATTGACTGGAGCTGGGAACAGTGCATAAAGAGGGCTATTATCTCTGTATGGCCTCATACAGCTCTACTGCAGACCGTAGGCTGGCTGTCCTGCCTGCCAGCCCCAACGGCCAGAGCACGGGGTGGTCGTAAATAATGAGAAGTGGCCTTGGTGCCACAAGTGAGGTGTCTGTGGCTTTAGGTTCTGTTTGGAGAATTGTGGCTGAACCTTTAGGGGTGAGAGGTCAGGAGCTGTTGAGTTTTGGACCCTGGCTGTCTGGGTAATTGTGTATAATGGCTAAAATAATCACCTGTTCCATTAACCAGCACACTTCTGTCATATTAATCCATCATCAAAAAAGCACAGAACAAAGATTTAAAAATACACTATAAATGAACCCTCTGGCATTGACGCTGGCAGGAGATTTAGAATTTTTGCCTTTTGTAGCTGTTATAGGATATTCAGAAACATGTGTGCCAATCCAATTAGCTGACTTTCCCTATACATTTAGACGTGGCACAATCATTTAACTTTGAAATTTTAAGTGTTTTTATCCAAAACAATCTGTACTTCTCATTTGTCAGAGTGCATTTCCCGAAGCCTTCCAAGTTGCTGAAAGGTGACTTTTTGGTAACTTGTTTGACTGTTCAAACACAATTTATTTCTGCCACCTGTTATTTTTCTCCCTGGATTTTTAAGAAGTTGTTTCTGGACCATTTGATCACCCTATAAAAGCTTCCCCTTCTGTGCATAGTTGACTCTGGGTTTGACAGTTCAGCAAATGCAGAGTTCACTCAGTGCCAAGTTCTGTGTCATTTATTTTTTCAAGGAAAATGCTTAAGCTGAATGTGTGTAACTCTCCATCTGTTTATTGAAGAATATGCTCTTTTGTTAGCACGACCATGGTGATAATTTTCATTTTAAAGGGTAGACTTTAGGAAAATAAGAATGTTTATAGTATTCTTTTTGGGGTATTTTAGGGTGATTTAATTAAATAAAAATTATTTTTGAAATGTCTTTTGTGAAAAGCTGAAAAAAAAAAAACACTGAAGTTATTCTTTTAAAGAGAATGTTATCCCGACGCTTTTGCTCATGTTTAAACTGTACAAAGATCATAGCATCTTCCTGCGTCACAGAATTCACATCACACTCCAGCTCAAGAGCTTTGCAGCCTGTCGTGTTCATCTGGGATATCCTAGGCTATTACACGTAGCCTCCTACAACTCTTCATCTCTCAGTCCTAAAACCTTGGTTCCTGTTTAGAATCAGTCCCTTCTGTTAGTTCTCCTAATCATCATGACCAGTCTCCATGTGTTAAAGGTCGTTAAGGATCCCTTGAGCTTCTAGGCTGGTGCTGTGGGCAGTCTGCTCCTGACCTCCCTGTGTCTCATCCTAGTCCTGGGGGTCCAGGAGTGTAAGAAGTTTCTCCCCAAGTAAAGCAAAGAAATAATAAACAGTATGAGACAAAATACTTTATAATGTGTAAACAATGGTTTATAAAGACATCTTGTTACCAGTGAGATACTCAGTGAGAAGCCTAGCACAGTGACAGCTATTAGCGAGAAGCTAATTTTGAGCAAACTCTGGGAGACAGTGGAGGACAGAGGAGCCTGGCAGGCTGCAGTCCACGAGGTGGTGTGAAGAGTCAGACATGACTGAGCGACTGAGCAACAACCACAGTTTTGGATCAGATGAGTGATCAGCATTGCTTGGGGCTGGGTCAGTTACACGTGCAAGTGATTTGTACTCTCTGGGCAAGAACAAGAAAAAGCTTTTCATGAGACTCGGAAACAGTGCTTTTCTAATTGCACCTGGAATCCACAAAGTGATAATGATCTCATCACTTATGAGCATTGAACAATTAAACAAATATCTATTGGGCAGAAACGGTTAAATAGGTTTGCAGGTGGGAGGTACACTGGGCCTCATCAATGGTCTTCAAAGAGGAAATTTCTTTCACACTCATATTTGTGAGTCTGTTCCTGGTGTAGCTCTGTTTCCTGGGCTCAGCTTCTCTGAATTACAGCTTCTTCCTCCTTCTGGCTCAGCTTTTGCATCATTGTATTAGGAACTCCTGCTGCTGAGCCCGGCTCCATCTGCAAATTCACCTTCTTGGGTCGTTGATCTGTCCTTGTTAACTGAGCATTAACTGGCCTTTGCCAGACTCTTGAGTCTCTGGGCTTACTTGGAGTCAGCCCCGTTCTGCTTGCAATGTCTTGATAAAAAGATATTCACTTTCACAACGTTCACAAAAACCACAGAGATTTAGAGAGGAGATAACATTGCCATCCTCTAGTTGAAGAAAAAAAGGCAGAGAAAGTGCTCACAGGTGACATGATTTGTCTCCATCCACTTTTGGGTTCAGATGAGTTACGTCGCTGTCTATAAATCTATAACAGTTTCCTTTCCTACAGATTTTCAGCAGCAGCCACGGGAGAACTGAAATATAAAATCTGTCTTGTGGTTCTGGAATATGTTTTCTTCCCTGTCTGCTTGAGTCCTATGGTATTATTTGCCAGATTTGCAATATAACTCACAGTTCAATATATTCAGTGTGATAGGATTTTAAAAAATAATTATCATCAAACTTTCATTTTCTCAGAGAAGTTGCTACCTTTTATGAGGTCAGTGCACGTGACTTCATTAGTCAGAATTTCTCCACGACCATTCGAAGTTTTAGAGGCTGAGGTGGTGATTCTTAATTTTTGGTCCAGAATCCCTTTGGGGATCTGATGAGAGTGTTGGAGCTCTCCTATGCAATTAAATATATTGATATGAAATCAAAGTTTCCCTCTATTTTTAGGGAATCTGTTAACACCCTGAAGCTCCTTAGGCCCACCCTGCAATTTGAAACGTCCTGATTGGGGACTTCCCTGGTGGTCCAGTGGTTAAGAATTCATCTTCCAATGAGGGGGACATGGGTTAGATCCCTGGTTGGGGAACTAGATCCCACAGGCCATGAGGCAACTAAACCTGCGTGCAATGACAAAACTCTCGCATGCTGCAACTGAGACTTGATGCAGCCCAAAATAAATAATTAAAAAGTACCAATCTAGACATGTGGTATCTACACTAATTTATAGTTGAATAACGTTTTATGCATTTTCCAGGTGCCTCTACAAGGATGAAATTTGTACACGAGAAAAGCAAACATTTAAAGGACTGATGTTCTTGGAACAGTTGTAACTAATAAAAACTTCCCTATTGTATCACTGATGTTATAGTTCAAATAGAAGCTTTGAAATGCCACGTTTGGTAAGAGTCGAACCATTATTTTAAGCTTTGTCCTGCAGCTTGAATGACTGAGTATTCTGTTATCTGTTGGATAAAACCAGAGCTACGGTCAGGTCAGCATGAGGGCAGGAAGATAGACAACTCAGCTGGAGCCCCCGCCCCATGATGATTGATTGTGCATGAATCACAGATCTCCGAAATGAAGACAATTTTCCTGGGGACTGAGATGTTGCCTAGAGGGATGAGTTTATTGCTTGCCCCAAATTGGCATTTTACTGATGCTAACTGGTGATTGTGATTATTATTAATTTATGAAACAAGCTCATAGACTTTTAGCTGATACGGGAACTTTCAGAACATAAGATCTAAGCTCTCATTTTACAGTTAAAAATAGAACTTCCCTATGACCCAGCAATCTCACTTTTGGGTGTTTATCCAAAGGAATTGAAACCAAAATCTTGAAGACGACCTGCACCCCCAGGTTCATTGCAGTTTTATTCACTATAGCCAAGACATGGAAGCGGTCAGTCCACTGACATACGAATGAAGAAAATGTGGTATGTACGTACAATGAAGTATTACTCAAGCTTAAAAGAAGGAAACACTGCCACTTTTGGCAACATGGATGGATTTGGAGGGTATTATGCTAAATGAAATAAGCCAGATACAGAAGGACAAATACCTTGTGTTATCACTTATATGAAGTCAAAGACCTAGAAGCACAAAACAGAGTAGTGATATTCAGGAGCTGGAGGAGAAGAAATGTGAAAGTATTACTAATCAAAAGGTGCAACATTTCAGTTATTTGAAATGAATAAAACCAAGATATCTACTACACAAAATAGCGTCAAATCACAGTCTGCTTCAAGAATACAGGATTTTTTGTTATATCATTTTCTACATGTTGGTTATGTAAAGAGAAATTTTGTAATTAAACACAACAAAGGCTTAGGCTAAAACACAAATGTTATTTCAAGCGTTAAGAAGGCGTAGTTATTTATTCAGTTAATTTGCTCTTATAGTGATCGTGTAAGGGCTGTAAATAGTGTGTTATTGTTTAGTTGCTGCGTTGTGTTTAGTTGTTAGTTGCGACCCTTGGACTGTAGCCCACCAGGCTCCTCTGTCCATGGGATTTCCCAGGCGAGAATACTGGAGTGGGTCACCATTTCCTTCTCCAGGGGTAGATGTTGTAGGGAGGAGTAATTACCTTTTATAAGAGCTATAACCATTGAATTTTTATGGAGGAAAACAGAATGACCACATATTAGAAGAGTGTATATAAAATGAAGAAACTTGTGAGAATGTGATGCATTTTTACCAAATGTAAAGACCGTCATCTTTGATATAGTTTTCTGCTTTATATATAGCTGAACACCCTGATAAGGTGGATAGCACCTCTGAAGCACATCTTTCTCTCCACAAATCACAGAGAGCCCCATCTTTCAGAACACGAATAGCTGGTGTGTTCTTTGGAAGCATAGTTTAACATTTTTTGTCTTACTAGTCTATCAACCTGCTTTCCATTCTTTTTCAGCTAAAATTTCTGTCTGACACATTTCCATTGATCATATTATCCTTTGCCAATGAATTTTCCTTTGTCCTTGATTCCTTCCTAGGCCCCATTGTCTCTTTTGCAGGAACAATGCCTTCAAGCCGTGTTCCTCATGTGACGATTGAACTAAAAGGGATGTTATTCATTTTAATCTGTCATTATTTTTTAACCTGCATTTCCTCGTCAATGCACAACTTTATATTTCTTACCGTTTCTGTTGTTTTGATGTGTACTTATTTCTAAATGGGATATTTCCCTCTGGAGCATCTTTATTAGGTCCTTGCAGGCTTTCATACTTGCATTAAACTGTTATGAGTAGCTCTGTGTCTTAAACATGAATGTTTTATCCATCATTGAGTGCAATTGTGGAAAGAGGCAGTGCAGGGTTGCTGAGAAGCTCAGGTGGAAGAAATCAGACTGAACTCCCTTTGATCTGGCTGAAAGTGGGTGGTACTTCTTAGCTATTTAATCTTGAGCATCTCATTTAAAAACTCTAAGCCTTAGTTTCCTTTTATTGTTTTAAATGAGGATCATATTTACCTGACTGACCCTGTGATCTGGGGATGGTACATGTGGAGCACTTGGCAGGAGTAAATCCTGAAATAATAATACTTAAATATTTATTATATTTGTTACCATTCGTATCAATATTTTGTAATAATTATTTCCCTGATTACTTTCTGCACAACTTCTTTAAAGAAACAGCTAATTTAAAATGGTGTGTTTTTAAATACAAAATTAAATTTAGCAGTGATACAAAGTATCATTAACTTTATTTCTTTGACCTTTCTTGATCTGTCTGGTTTATCTTAAAGGACTTTCTAATTTTATTTCTTAAATTAAGCCATAACTGGCTGTAAACGCTAAAAATTTAAACTTGTAAATATTCTCTAATTATAAAGTTAATATTTCAAGGATTTTATTTAAGCATCTTGTTTTCTTCTTCAGAAACTCAATTAAAATTCTTTAAGAATTTAATGTTACAGGGGATGGCATAACTAGCACTTTACTTTTGAATTTTTAGATACTTTGAAAATCTAAAAATTTTGACTGGAACAAAAGAACACATGAGTGGACTGTAGTTATGGGAAGCAGATCAGTGGTTTCCTGGGGCCAGGCATGGGCAGGGGTAGGTCTGGATGCAGACGATTTGAAGGTATTATTTGGGGTCATGGAACTATTCCATGCTATAGTTGTGATGTTGGTTAAAAGACGTATATGTTTGTCAGAACTAATTTATTTGTATACTTAAACCTGGTAAATAGTTGTTGTACCTAAATCATACCTCAGTAAGGCTGACCAAAAAGGACAAATACAAATATCTCATTATTATTTATCAGATATTTCTCTGAATTTACTTTCATTCCTGTTTTCATTTGCCATATCTGTCTTCTTATAGAGTGGTTGATAGAAAGCCTTGAAGTTAGATGTAAAATGCCTCTGAGTTCTTCTTTTAAGAAATTGTGTGCATTTCCATATATATTTTAGAATTAGCTTCTTCCTTTCAAGCCCCCCTCTCCTCCCCTTTGAAGCCCTCTGAGATTCTGACTTGAATTACATTGAATCTGTGGGTCAATTTGTTGGGACATCTGTCACCAAACACACCACACATGTATTTAGACCAGGCAGAATGAAATGAGTTACTTGCTTTTTTGAGATAGTGCCTTTAGCTTTCTATTTTGTATTGGAGTACAATTGATTAGAAATGTTGTGTTAGTTTCAGATGTATGGTAACGTGATTCAGATATACTTAGACACATGTATTCTTTCTAAACTCTTTTCAGAAATGGGTTATTTTTGGTAGCATGTTTTCATTGCATTAACAGTTTGGATGAAATCATACTCCATCTTCCACAGATAGCAGCACTACCTGTACCTCGGGTGCCACAGCTGGGTGACCTTCCTGGACCTGAGGCTCTTGGAGGCTGGTGTGCCGCTCTGGGGACCGCACTTTGATCCTATTCCTAGCATCATTAAAATTCAGTTTCTAAGCCCCTCTCCAGGAATAGTTTTGCTCTTGTATTATATAATTGTGTCTTTCCAACTGGCTCTGTAAGCAGGTCTGAGATGCACATTTGATGGAAAACAGCAATACTATATTCCCCATGGTTCATACCAGAGCATCTCCTGGGAGGCAGGACTGGTTACCCACTGGGGCAACGTGGCAGGGTTTTTCTGATCAATGTCACAGCCTCATCCTTTTTCCTCGCTGACATGCCCCAGCAGGAGCCTTACTCTGGGAGGCATTTATGGGCACTGCATGAAAGGAGGCTTTGAGGACTTTCCATTTCTGCACCATCCTAGACCAAATCTGTATGAGATAAAGAATAACATGACTGTGAAAATGTCCCAGTTTGTTCTTCAATAGGAAGTGGATGTCAGGAATAGAGTCGTTCTCTGATACCCTTGGGCTCTCCGAGGCCTCCTGGGGGAGGCCAGACTCTCACACTGAAAGCTGGTCAGTGCCGGAGATGGAGCGTCTCCTGACTGTGGTCACTGGGCCCGCACACGAGTGCTGCCGCCCAGGGGATCAGACGGGAGGAAGGGCTCTCTGGGGCTTCAAGCAGATGTCTGAAGAGGAAGAGTCAGGGGTCTGAGTAGGTTTTGAAGTCATTCTGTAAACAGCGGTTGCTGCCACTTCACCTACATTTGAGTTTTTTATCTTTAAAATTTTTATTTATTTATATATTTTTTGGCTGTGCCAAGTCTTTGTTGCTGGGCAAGCTTTCTTTGGCTGTGACCAGCAGGGGCCACTCCCTGATTGTGGTGCCCGGGCTTCTCATTGCAGTGGCTCTCTTGTCATGGAGCTCGGGCTCTAGGTGCACGGCTCGGGAGTCGCGGCGCCTGGACTACAGAGCACAGGCTCAGTAGTTGTGGCGGACGGGCTCAGTTGCTCCACGGCATGTGGGATCCTCCAAGTCTCCCGCAGCGACAGACTGATTCTTTACCTCTGAACCACCTGGGAAGCCCTGCATTTGAGATTTTAATGGGATTTCTTTTTCTGGCTTCCGTTTTAAGAGGGCAGTCTGTGGATTAGTGTTCTTAAGTTAAAACCCTCATCTGCTCTGCAGTGAGCCTGGTCGTGGTCCCAAAGCAGGACTCACCCAGCTGAATGAGGTGAGTCACCCAGAAGGACTCACCCAGCGTGTTGGGACCATCTGGCAAGCTTGTGAAAATAGCACGTCTTGTACCAGTCCCCCAGGACATCAGGGTTGCAGGTGGAGGGTGCTGGTGGGGACATCCTTTCTCCTTTCATTTTTGTTACATCCTTAAGTGCACCTATTGACATCTTTTTGGCACCAGCTGGCTGAGCTTATTTCATCCTCATTTCTGCCTCCTCAAGTCCTGTCCTCTGTGGTCTGTCACTTTCAGCCCTAGGGCAATGATCTTAATAACTTAAAGATGAGTTCAGCGACTTTTTTTTTAATTAATATTTTAATACACTCATGGCCGTGGTATTGCAATGGCTCTGGTGTTTCCCTTTCTCAAACCACCTGGCACACAACCACTGATCAGATGCAGGAGCTGGGCACTCGTGTGTCAGCTCCTTGGCCAGGATCTGACAGCCAGTGAGCAGGAGTCCAGGTTCAGATTTGTGCTTCCAGACTCTCCGCATGCTGCCTTCTCTGCATTTCCACCTCTCTCCAAAGCCAACGCCAAGCTGCCTCTGACTCTCCCCCTGGGCTCCTGCTGTGTCATTCTCCCGGGGAGGCCTCTACTACCACTTCCAGGTTGTAAGGATCATGGGGACCTGTGTTTACACTAGCAACCATGGTTACCACGTTAGGCGTTTATGTGCAGAGACCTCTCGGCCCTTAGACAGCTGTCCTGAGCCCTGGACCAGAGCATCTCCAGGTGATAAGGATGGTGTTTCCCTGCAGAACTGCTGTAAGGAGTTAGCAGGGCGATGCTATGAAGCAGCCAGGCTGTGCCTGGCAGACAGTACATTCTGCAGAGGAGTTTGTTCTTACTGCTGTTCCGGGGACACTCTTGGAGGAGGGAGTGTGCCCCAAGTGCGGGCTGGAATCCGAGGGTGGACAGTGGGTCAGGGGAGCGCAGCAAGCAGATGGGCGCATGAGGGCACCTGTGAGGCCAGGTGTGGAGGTTGGAGGGTGGTGGGTTGGGGGCCTTCAGAACTGCCTCATGGAAGGCTGGACAGGGCATCAAGTTCTAGATCCAGGTGGGCCTAGGTGCCATGCTAAGGTGTTTTGCTGATAAGGAGGTGCTGAGAAGTGATTTTATGCTTCAGGAAGACTTTCGGACAGCTATTTAATAAATGTCTACATGTGTCCAAAGTGAGGGATAGGTAAAGGAACTAGTTTTAAAAAGAGTCAGAATGAAGACAAGGGTATTGCGGATGGAGTGGGGGCGCTGGAGGCCACAGGGGCCCTGCGTGGGCAGATGTGGACGAGGGCAGTCAGCTGAGTGAACAACGATGCTGAGCCCTGGGTGAGGCCCCAGCAGGGCAGTGGAGGGACCATGCCAGGCTGGGCTGGAGGGGCCTACAGGATCCCTGTTGGGGAGGGGCGTGCGGTGCTGGCAGGCAGCTGGAAGCTCAGGTGTGACCTGGGAGGACACAGTGGGACGTCGTCAGCATAGGTGGACATGGGTCATGTGGTCACGATGGTCACCAGGAGCCCCATCTTTACACAGCATCTACCCGGCCAGTGCGATGTCCATTCAGTCTTGTGTTGGGGGAGACTGATTAGCAGGGCACGTATTGTGCTTGGAAATGCAGATGCAAGTGACAGGAGGAGTGGCTGGTCAGCAGCAGAAATAGATGAGAAGGACGGGGAGGAAGGGAAGGGAGGGGGGAGGGGAGGAGGGGGAGGAAAAGAGGGCAGGCTTGAAAACAGATACTCTTGCTGTCTGTCCCAGAGACAGACACCTTCCTTGATCACAGGACAGCTTTCCTCACATCTATTCTAGATGGATCTGTAACCTCAGCTGCTGTCAGGTAACGGCTTACACAGTGTTGGCTCTCCGGGCTGAGTGGGAACCAGGGCACTGCCCCCGTGACCGTCTCCCACCGTGAAAGGATAGAACCTCCAGATTCTTTATCAGGCTTACTGGCAGGGCAGCTCCTCTGAGGCCTGGTTATGCCCCATCCCTCCTGCAGGTGGCGCTGTTTCCTCACAGTCCACACCTGCCCGCCTGCCCAGCGCCTGCACCTTAGCAAGATCCTGAGGACGCGTTTTAGTGAAATGAAGGTGGCATTTATACAATTTTGGTGACATTCTTAGTTTCATGAGGAGGATAAACTATATATGGAGTAAAACTTCAGATGGAGAGATGTCTTGCTTTTTGGTAATCCCCCCCGCCTCTGCAGGTCTGTAGCCACTAGGGGGCTGTCTTACTTGAAGCAATGTGCTTGGGCTGGCTTTCCTGTCTCATCTGCACAACTCTTTTTCTGGTAAGAAAAATTTGGAAAGACCGCGATGCTGGGAAAGATTGAAGGCGAGAGGAAAAGGGGACGACAGAGGATGAGATGGCATCACGGACTCAATGGACATGAGTTTGAGTAAACTCCGGGAGTTGGTGATGAACAGGGAATCCCGGCCTGCTGCAGTCCATGGGGGTCGCAAAGAGTCAGACATAACTGAGCGACTGAACTGAACTTCCCTGGTAGCTCAGCTGGCAAAGAATCCACCTGTAATGCAAAAGACCCTGATTGGATTCCTGGGTCGGGAAATTCCCCTGGAGAAGGGATAGGCTACCCACTCCAGTATTCTTGGGCTTCCCTGGTGGCTCAGTTGGTAAAGAATCTGCCCTCAATGAGGGAGACCTGGGTTTGATCCCTGGGTTGGGAAGATCCCCTGGAGGAGGGCATGGCAACCCACTCCAGTATTCTTGCCTGGAAATCCCATGGACAGAGGAGCCTGGAGGGCTACAGTCCATGGGGTTGCAAAGAGACGCAGTGATGAGGTGCCTGAGCACAGCATTAGGCGGGCTAAGTATTTCTGAGTATGTGTAATTATAGAGAAAAGCAGAAGGAGGCAACCCCCAAAACGATACAGTTGGTAATTACTGGGTGGTGAAATTTTTAAGAGTTTTTTTTAATGCACTTTTCTGTATTGTTTGAATTTTTCTCAAGCTATATGCCATTTTTTAACAGCTTTGTTGAAGTATAATTTACATACCATAAAATCCACCCATTTAAAGCAGTATGTAATTTTTACAAAAGCCATGACACCATTAAAAATCATAGGCAGGTCAGATCAAAAATATATAGGCTTCACAGAGCATGCCTTCCTGTATTTCTCCTCTGATGGAAAACTGGTGCATGTGGAAGACCTTTAGAAGACTTTTTTGGATGAAGGCGACACATAAACTCAACCAATGATTTAAAAAAAACAAAAGCAGCATTTGCTTTAAAATTGTTCTTCTTTCTCAACCTTCTGGGATCTCACTGTATCAAGAATAGTTCAAGCTGCCTTCATTTCAATAAAGCAGGGTGTGCAGTTCAACAATTTTGGTGTTTTCTGGAATGGTTTGGAGCTTTTGCATTTCTAACCTTAAACTTTTTCAAAGATTCCAAAAGTTTTAAGATTGCATCCTTGGGTTGGAAAACTCCCCAGAGCAATTTCCTATGAAATTGTGCTGTTTCTATTTCAGGAGAGAAACAGTGACCACATGATAGAATGTGATGGTTTCCTATTCAGCAACTAGGCGCAAGCACTGCAAGGACACATGCCAGCTGTTCAAATGGTACCTTTGGAAAGACGGGTAGTGAGTTAATTGAGGAAAGTGTTTTATATTAACAGCTATATTGTTTACTTACTGGTTGCATCAGGAGAAGAATTTCACGTCCACAGCGAAAGTGCAATGTCACATGTTTATATGATGTCCTTGACTCCACTCCAAGTGGGAAGTTTTGCCTAAAGCTGACGATTGTGCTGCTGTTGTTTAGTTGGTAAATTGTGTCTGACTCTGTGGTGACGCTATGGACTGTAGCTCGCCAGGCTCTTCTGTCTGTGGGATTCTCCAGGTAAGAATACTGGGGTGAGTTGCCCTTCCCTTCTCCAGGGAATCTTCCCGATCCAGGGATGAAACCTACTTCTCCTGCTTGGCAGGTGGATTCTTCATCACTGAGTCACTTGGAAAGCTCAGTAGTGAGAGTCAACACGATCTTTGAAAAGCCTGGAGAAATAGATTTGAGGAGGTTTTTTTGTTTTTGTTTTTGTTTTTTAATTGAAATTTAATTGACTTATGGTATTATGTTAGTTTCTGGTGTACAATGTAGTGATTCAATATTCTTACACATTACAAGTGATCACCATGATATTCAGTTACCATCTGTTACCATACAAAGATATTAAAATATAATTGACTGTGTTTCCCACACTATGCATTTCATCCCCATGACTCATTTATTTTATACCTGGAGACTTGTGTTTTTCTCCATCT
Organism: Aepyceros melampus; assembly: GCA_006408695.1. Lineage (NCBI taxonomy): Eukaryota > Metazoa > Chordata > Mammalia > Artiodactyla > Bovidae > Aepyceros > Aepyceros melampus. The sequence continues at coordinate 427,294 of SJXQ01012106.1, forward strand.
TCCTCAACTATTTCATTCACCACCTCCCTCACACTTCCCACTGGTTGCCAGTGGGAAGTTTGTTTGTTTGTATCTTTGTGATTTTGTTCTTTGTATCTATGAGACTGTTTCTGTTTTATGTTTGTTTCTTTGTTTTGTTTTTTAGATTCTGTGTGTTGGTGAAATTATACAGTATTTGTCTTTCTTTGTCTGACTTATTTCACTTAGCATACTGTTTTCTAGGATCATCCATGTTGTTGCAAATAACATCCATATCAAGATGTTATAATTTTGCATGGCTGAGTAATATTCCAGTGTACACGTGTACCACATCATCTTCACCCATTCTTCTCTTGACGGGCACTTAGGTTGCTTCCATATCTTGGCTATGGCAAATAATGCTGCAATGAACACAGAGGTGCAAGCATCTTTTCTAATTAATGATAATATAATTTTTATTCTTTATTTATATAGTGTTTCATATTAAGTGATATAAAGATATTGAACCATCTAAAGTGGTTTTTTAAAAGTTCGTATCGTAACAGTTTAGATGCATTGCCCTTTTAGAGAAAAGCAACCTGCCAGCCATTAATAAAAATAATTTCTAAGTTCTATGACATATTTCTCAGGGAGAATAACTTTGATTTAATACTAGCTAATATTCCCTAGCAGCTCAGCAGTAAAGAATCCATCTGCCAATGCAAGAGATGTGAGTTTGATCCCTGGATCAGGAAGATCCCCTGGAGAAGGAAATGGCAATCCACACCAGTATTATTGCCTGGGAAATCCCATGGACAGAGGAGCCTGCCTGACTACAGTCCATGGAGTTGCAAAGAGTCAGGCATGACTGAGTGACTTTTGCTGAGCTCAGCAGCATTTCTAACATGAATGTATAATCTTGGAGATTTTCCTGTTCCAACGTTTATTTTCATCTGTGGAACATCAAAGAGTTTTCTGATTTTCTAGGATTTAAAAAAAAACGCAAATCAATCTAGCCTGGTCTTTTTCAGTCTTGCATTGATTTTAAATTCACCACCTGTCCTTGCTCAGGCTCCCTCTTGGTACGAGGGACCTGCTGTACAAAGAGGGCAAGCTCACATGCACTCACCTTAAACTGTGACTTATTTGTGCTTAGAAAAGATGAGCACGTTAAGGAAACCTGTGACAAAACCCAGCAAGGCACACTGCCTGCAACCTCCGAGAAGAGCTCTGCTAAGGGACAGCTCTGTGGCCTTGGAGACGTTTGCTAGGGACACAGCCCTGCCGTGACGGAAAGATAAATGGAGGAACCCACTACACTGAGCAGAAGCAATCTGCTCACAGTAACCCAGACCCACGCGGTGTTTCATTTTGAGCTAAACTCAACAGGAGCAGCACGGAGAACAAAAACAGCTCTTTGCCTTTAGCTTTTCATTTCCAAGGACTCAAAGTATACAGTCATTAATATATTATTGATTAGATGCTGATTCTGGCATGGTGGAAACAACAGTTACAATTTTCCAGACGGCAGTTAACCTCTGTTCTTCCTCTGAGGCTGGTGAAAGCTTGTCACCAGGTAAGAGAGAGAACAAGTTTGTGTAAAAATGTTCCTGGTGAAACATAGAAAGAGCAATTACACATATAATTATATTATCACTCATCTTTGATGTGCCACACAGAGCTAGTATGATGAATGTTTTTTTCTGCACTCACATTTTAGAAAGAGCAAGTCGACTGCTCTGGCAAAGAAGCTAGATCAAGTCCTAGGAACCACAATGGAGACAAAGTCAAGTCCATCAGAAACTAATAGGGAAGGGTTTTATTAACTGACACTGTAGTTTTCTGAGCCATATTTTATATATATATATATATATATTATATGCATTGTTGATTTTAAACTAGTCTGGGTACAATAAAAGCACTTTGTATTACGTGATATAATTCACACTTGTTTGAAGAAGAATAGATACATGTATATATATAACCAAATCACTTTGCTCTGAACCTGAAAGTTAACACAACAGGGTTAATCACCTATACTCCAATAAAAAATAAAAAGACAAAGAGTTCACATTTGTTTCAGAAAGCATTTAAATATGTTTAAGCAAATTGTAGTCCTAGTATGGATTATATTTTGTTGGTTGTACTGTGGTGGAGGCTTTCCCGTTGGCTCAGATGGTAAATAATCCACCTGTAATGTGGGAGACCTGGGTTCGATCCCTGGGTGGGGAAGATCCCCTGGAGAGGGAAATGGCAACCCACTCTAGTATTCTTTCCTGGAGAATCCCATGGATGGAAGAGCTTGGAGGGCTACAGTCCATGGGGTCGCAAAGAGGTGGACATGACTGAGCGGCTAAACAGCACAGCTTGTTGTGGTAGAACAGTGGTTCTTCACTGGAGCTTTTATAAGAATCACCTGGAGAATTTGTGGTTGGGGGGGGAGCAATAACCATGTCCCACCAGCCCCAGTTAAGTTAGGAGCTCTCAGAGTGGGAGTCTCACATCCACATTAAAAAAAAGTTCTCCAGACAATTATGATGTTCAACCAGGTTTGAGACTTAGTGATGAGTCTTAACATAACAGTAACTTAGGTTACATGAAGTTGAAGTGACTTTCTAATATTGTTCTAATTACTTTTGTAGGTTTTTTCTCTGAAGAAAGAAAAGGACGGAAAATACTAAAACAAAAACTGGAAAATTAGAGCTTTTTGATAATTGGAATAAAGAATAGGAGTTTGAAGCCTCATGCTCTATGCCTTTGATAGCTTCTGATTCTTTTCTTTGTCAAGCTTTGGTTTTTAAACTAAGGCCTTAGCAGTACTTTCACTCCTTTAGGGCACTGGATGTCCATTTAATACATAATTTGCACAGGTTAATTGATTCCCAGTGTCGTGAAACAGTTAAAGCCCTTCTGACCACATTTACTACCAAGCAGTGACTTACAATTCAGCCTGTGGCATGAACAGGGATAGATGTGTGACTTGAGGCAAATTCTATCATTTCTTTCATTTCTTTATATTTCTCACCTCATTTTGGCAAATGAGAGTAATACCGTAATCGCTCAGGAATGCTAATATGTTAAAACTAATTTTACCTAGAAATATACTGGAATGGAATGTCAATTGAAAGTAAAATGACGAGCCATGAAAAAATTCCTCTTATTTATCACAGTGGATTTTCTGACGATCAATCCTTTTACTTTGAAGGAGAAATATAAATGAAAGTATATTCTTGGAAGGACTGTAATTTATGTCTGTCAAAGCCAAGATTCTCAGGGACTCAGGCTTAAATGCCAGTTTATCTGCTGTATGGGCCAAGTGAAAATCAACTTCCTTCTAGAGTTGACTTGAACTTACATTTCTAATCAGAAGTGGCCCTGCAGTATTTTCACCCTCACAGCTCCATTGTGCACCATGCTATTCCACATAAATTGAATGGAAGAAATAAGACCGGATTCTTTGAATTGTGTGATCCTGTCATTCATCCCAGAAGGATTTTTATAAATATAAAATTTACTTTTTAAAACTGCATAATTTTGTCTCAGAGAAAGCTTTAATAATATCCTTTCTGAGTCAGAAATAGAGAAAGAAAATCTACCTAAAGCTACTCTATAGCCCTTCAATTGTTTTATTATTGAAAAGAATAGGACTTATTATACCTCAGTTATGATTCTAAATTGAAGTTTCACATCTGAGTGGCTTAAAAAGTTACTGGGTTTCAAAAACTATTGTATATCTTTATTAATATAAAAACTTTAACCATGTGAGTACTTTAAAATCTCACAAAATATAAAGTGAGGGGAAAGGGAGGAAGTAATAGAAATATGATGTCAAGATGGTCACAGATTTTAAGTATCAGTCTGTATTGTGTGTCTGTAACTCTACAAATTATATATATTCACCCTCATTGAACATCCAAAACATTATTTCCACTTGTCACAAGCAAGGGCGCTAGATCTCACAGAGTTTTGGTTTTGCACCAGAATGACACAGATTATGCTGGGATCATAGTCTTTCTCTGTGGGGGACTGTTCTCCTGCAGCCCTGCGTTAAATTCTCCAGGGAGGGAGGGAAGAGACAAGCAGAAAGAGAAGGAGAAGATGATGCTTCCTCACCACTCCCAGGGATGTCAGCTCTGGAGCAGGGAGATGGACATCCCCCAAAACCTCTGTGCTGGGACTGGATAAATGTTGGATGGATGTGTGCATAAAGTGCCGTGAAAACATCTATGCCGGGCACCTCAGGGTGTCACCTTCCTGTTGGCTGTACTCCTTGCCTTTGACCCTCCCTAGGGGATGTCCACCTTCTTGCCCATCTTCCCTTTTTATCCCCCATCTGCACTCCCCTCCACTGCACCCTGGAGGACTGTGTGGCTTGCAGACCTACTGCTTCCATAGCTCCAAACTTTTCCATGAAGGAACGCACTCCACTGTGAAGAGACAAGCCACTGGAATTGGGCTCTGCTTCTGCAAGCCTGGCATTCTCCACCCCTGCCTGGTAGAGCTTGGCTCAGGTAAGGATGCAGCCTGCTGCCAGCTCCACGTGCCTCTTTCAGTTGATTGCGTGTATTTCAGATCTGACAGTTTTCTTATTTTTTACCGTGTGCTACTCTGTCTGAGATAATATCAGGTGAAAGTGAAAGTGAAACTCGCTCAGTCATGTCCGACTCTTTGAGACCCTATGGACTATGCTATGCTAGTAAAGTAATGCTCAAAATTCTCCAAGCCAGACTTCAGCAATACGTGAACCGTGAACTCCCTGATGTTCAAGCTGGTTTTAGAAAAGGCAGAGGAACCAGAGATCAAATTGCCAACATCCGCTGGATCATGGAAAAAGCAAGTGAGTTCCAGAAAAACATCTATTTCTGCTTTATTGACTATGCCAAAGCCTTTGACTGTGTGGATCACAATAAACTGTGGAAAATTCTGAGAGAGATGGGAATACCAGACCACCTAACTTGCCTCTTGAGAAATCTGTATGCAGGTCAGGAAGCAACAGTTAGAACTGGACATGGAACAACAGACTGGTTCCAAATAGGAAAAGGAGTACGTCAAGGCTGTATATTGTCACCCTGCTTATTTAACTTCTATGCAGAGTACATCATGAGAAATGCTGGACTGGAAGAAACACAAGCTGGAATCAAGATTGCTGGGAGAAATATCAATAATCTCAGATATGCAGATGACACCACCCTTATGGCAGAAAGTGAAGAAGAACTAAAAAGCCTCTTGATGAAAGTGAAAGAGGAGAGTGAAAAAGTTGGCTTAAAGCTCAGCATTCAGAAAACGAAGATCATGGCATCTGGTCCCATCACTTCATGGGAAATAGATGGGGAAACAGTAGAAACAGTGTCAGACTTTGTTTTTTTGGGCTCCAAAATCACTGCAGATGGTGACTGCAGCCATGAAATTAAAAGGCGCTTACTCCTTGGAAGAAAAGTTATGACCAACCTAGATAGTATATTCAAAAGCAGAGACATTACTTTGCCGACTAAGGTCCGTCTAGTCAAGGCTATGGTTTTTCCTGTGGTCATGTATGGATGTGAGAGTTGGACTGTGAAGAAGGCTGAGCGCCGAAGAATTGATGCTTTTGAACTGTGGTGTTGGAGAAGACTCTTGAGAGTCCCTTGGACTGCAAGGAGATCCAACCATCCATTCTGAAGGAGATCAACCCTGGGATTTCTTTGGAAGGAATGATGCTCAAACTGAAGCTCCAGTACTTTGGCCACCTTATGCGAAGAGTTGACTCATTGGAAAAGACCCTGATGCTAGCAGGGATTGGGGCAGGAGGAGAAGGGGACGACCGAGGATGAGATGGCGGGATGGCATCATGGACTCAATGGACGTGAGTCTGAGTGAACTCCAGGAGTTGGTGATGGACAGGGAGGCCTGGCATGCTGCGATTCATGGGGTCGCAGAGTCGGACACGACTGAGCGACTGAACGAAACGGAACGGAATGGATGGACTATAGAGTCCATGGAATTCTCCAGGTCAAAATACTGTAGTGGAGAGCTTTCCTTTCATCGAACCTAGGTTTCCTGGGTTGCAGGCCGATTCTTTACCAGTTGAGCCACAAGGGAAGCCCAATATCATGGTGCTTCTGACCAATGTTTCTCAAAGCATGTTTCTTGAAAGTGCGTGCTAGCAAACAGGAATTTTGCACATAGCAGCAGTGATTTAGAGCAGAAAAGGAACATTAGAAAGTAAGTAAGTGAAGTCACTCAGTCGTGTCCGACTCTTTGTGACCCCATGGACTGCAGCCCACCAGGTTCCTCAGTCCTTGAGATTCTCCAAGCAAGAATACTGGAGTGGGTTGCCATTTCCTTCTCCAGGGGATCTTCCCAACCCAGGGATCGAACCCGGGTCTCCTGCATTGGAGGCAGATGCTTTAACCTCTGAGCCACCAGGGAAGTCCATTTTCACAAATGCATCTCTTCTTCACTGCTGTTGGCTTTTAGAGATCAGTGTGGAGATGTAATTTTCCCTCCATCTTCTAGGACTGTGTTTCCTGGGACTGCTGGTCCTCCATGGAGACCTGGAGCTTCTTACACACCTGTACTCTACTTGGGGTGACACCTTGTATATGGGCTGTGAACACCCCTAGGTGGAGGCCGTTTGTTTGAAGGGTTAGATCTTCAGAGGCTCAGCAACCCAAGTTGGTTTATTTTACTTCCTTTATCATGCCTCTGTATGGGAAGGGATTTAGATGGTTCTATTGGAAAGGGTAACCTGGAAGGCCAGTGTGTTACAGATTATTATATCATAAATCTCTCAATGGCCAAATCATATGAATTTTCAAAACATAATATTGAATATACCTAAGAGGGTCTTAAATTTTGCATTTGGAAAGCTCCCTCCGATGACATTCCACATTTAGAAATCTGACACTTTCTTCTACATTTGGAATGAATGATTTGACAGTAACAGGATTATAATTTAGAGATAAGTCACATTGCTGATTGAACAATTGAATCTTTTTTGCAGTTTTATTCATTAACTATTTCCTACAACCACTGTATGATTTTGGCCTTCATATCTTTTCCTGTCCTCTTATCTTCTACATGTTAAAAGCTTATCCACTATTAATTTATTTCTTAGGCTTCCATCCAAGACAGAAACAACTGATTCTTAAAGAAGTGCTAATATTCCCAGGATTTTAAACAGTGGCAAAGCTCATTGGTGAAGAATACAGCTCTGGGTTCTTTTCCAGTTGTGGTAAGCAGCTCTATTCTTGGTTGACAGGCCTTTTGTAATCTGTTTGTGACTTAAATCCAGAAATGAAATATAAAATGAAGCCCTTGTTATGGGCACAGAGGAAACAGTATCTATTTATGGGAAGCTTTGGTCAAAGGCATTTTTAGCTTCCTCTGAGGTGTAAATCCCCACATGGCAATCAACCGTGGTTGGAAATTGGATTTAACGGTTCAGTTGAGGGTGTCTTCCAGCCCAGAACGTTGCAAGAATTGTGGAATTTTAGAGTTGGTAAGAGTCTCATGGAACAGATTGAAGTCTATTGCCGTAGATGCATTTAGAGAGTGAATTTGGGTTTCTGCAGCCAATTTAAAACCAAAGGAGGCTGGCATACACGCAGACCATCACGCAGAGTGTGCTCTTCTCTCATTGCTGGAGCAGAGACATTTACAGCAAATTTATATGTCTTGTGCATCCAGTGACCCATGTTGGTGTTTGAGGATTTTTTATTATAACCTCATCCTGTTTTCTTCTGAAGAGTTTTGCTGTGAGTGTAGTGGTCACATGTCACACTTGGATCTAGTGGTGAAAACCAGGAGGGTTCTCTGCCAGCACCGCCCCCCCCAACTCCCAGCCTGACTCAGCACCCCCAATCCCTCAGTCGAGCCCCCAACCTCACCTCAGGTTATTTCAGCTGCTTCTGAAGTGAGATTCAGGGAAGAGAAGGGACAGGGCCCTGGAGCTAGGGGAGGCTCAGACGTGAGGCTGGGGCAATTGCATGCTGGCCTCTTGTGCCTGCTCTTTTCTCCCATGCTCAGAGCTTCTCCCCTCTAATCTGAGCCTTTAGGTGGAGGACAAGGCAGGAGGCCCAGGGCCCGGAGTGGGCGAGAGCCCTCAGGCATTTGTGGCCCCAGTACCTTTTCATCTCACCTGTCACCTGTGATTCTCCCTGTTGGCCAGAGTCCATTCTGTTTAGACAAATCTCAACTTCCTGGTGCTCCTGTAAGACCAATTTTATCTACATGGAAACTAGAGGCTCAGGAAAAGGAGCTCCTCCCACAACAAGTAGGCATGACCCCTCCCAAGATGCTGTCATCGCCTTAGGTCCCGAACCCCACATCTTCCTCATCTACACTGTCCTCACAACATGTCTACACTCTGGCATCATTTCATTCTTTTCTATGGCTGAGTAGCATTCTACTTTGGCCACCTGATGCGAAGAGCTGACTCATTAGAAAAGACCCTGATGCTGGGAAAGATTGAAGGCAGGTGGAGAAGGGGACGACAGAGGATGAGATGGTTGGATGGCATCACCAACTCAATAGACATGAGTTTGAGCAAACTCCGGGAGATGGAGAAGGACAGGGAAGCCTGGCGTGCTGCAGTCCATGGACTCACAAAGAGTCAGATATCACTGAGTGACTGAACAACAAGTATTCCACTGTGTAGGTCCCGAACCCCACATCTTCCTCATCTACACTGTCCTCACAACATGTCTACACTCTGGCATCATTTCATTCTTTTCTATGGCTGAGTAGCATTCTACTTTGGCCACCTGATGCGAAGAGCTGACTCATTAGAAAAGACCCTGATGCTGGGAAAGATTGAAGGCAGGTGGAGAAGGGGACGACAGAGGATGAGATGGTTGGATGGCATCACCAACTTGATGGACATGAGTTTGAGCAAACTCCGGGAGATGGAGAAGGACAGGGAAGCCTGGCGTGCTGCAGTCCATGGACTCACAAGGAGTCAGATATCACTGAGTGACTGAACAACAAGTATTCCACTGTGCGTATCTACTACATCATCTTCTCTGGCACCCTTTTAATTGTTTCCTGTTGTGTTGTTTTTTTCCGGACTCAGAAGCAGTCATCCAGTCTGTGGTCCACACAGTGTCACCAGAAGTCACCACCACCCTTTCCTGTTTAAAGATCAAGCCAGGCTCCAGCTCAGCACTTTGCTCCCTGGGTATGTGGACAGATGAGCCATCCTGCAAATGTGGGACTTTGAGTGACCTCCTGGCCTCTTCCCATGAGATGCCCATAGTGCCATCAGCTCTGGTTGTAACCCATAGCCATAGCTGCCCATGTTGCAAAATGTCCCTTGTTCCTGAATTGAAACCACTTGTCTAACTTGAGTGTGGATGTCTGTTTCTTAAGCTAATTTTCAATTTATCACACTGCTACCAGAATAATGTTTTTATAATGAAAATTTCATTAAGGAATTCCCTTTCTTTAGGGCTTCCCTGGTGGCTCAATGGTAAGAATTTGCCTGCCAATGCAGGAGGAATGAATTCAATCCCTGGTCCAGGAGGATCCCACAGTGGTGGAGCAGCTGAGCCTATGTGCCACAACAGCTGAGCCTGTGCTCTAGAGTCCAGGATCTTCAGGTAATGGGGCCCAGACACCCTAGAGCCCACGCTCTGCAACAAGAGAAGCCACTGCAGTGGGAAACCCTCACCCCACAACTGAAGAGTAGCCCCCTCTCACCATAAGCAGAGAGAAGCCCATGCGGCAGCCAGGAACCCGTGCAGCCAAATAAATAAATTTAAAAAAGAAGTTCCTTTTCTTTGAACTTTTCAATGTGCCCTGATGACTTTCAGGGTTAAATTCAAGCTTTCTTATTGAGCATGAAAGAGATGAGTGGTCTCCCTGCCCAGCTTATCATCCTGAAGCTCCGAAGCTCTTAGGCTTCTGACCCACTCCTTCTGTTCTGTAGGAGTCATCACCTTCCTGCCTCAGTGCCCACACAGGCTTGTCTTCCCACTTCTTAACTGTCTTTCCTCTTTCACATCCAGTAAGCACAGCTTGTCCATAAAAACTAGCTGAAGAATCCTATTCTCTACACACCTTTATCTTTAAATCAGATTCAAGTCGTCTGTCCTCTTGTGGTCTTCTTTGTATCCCATTATCAGAACACATATCTGTTAGATGTGATCATTGATTTCTTGTCTTTTTCCTCGTGCCAGACTCTAATCTTTGAGAAGGTCAAGATCTTGTCCCACACTTCACAGACACTCAGTGTGGCTCACTAGTGTTTAATACGCTAGAGGATCGAGGCAAAGTGAAGTTACCTTTGGCATGAGCAATCATCTAGCTCTCAGTGGAGAGAGTACCATTTGAATTGAGCCTAAATGCATGAGAAAATATTTTAAGCATTAGACATTGTAGAAAGGAAAGAGTCAGGTAGATTCAGAGTAGGCACGTAGAAATTTTGTTAGAGCAGTTATTAGACCATGAGGGTTGAGAGGAGTCACATCTTGGCACTAGATCTTGGGGACCCTTCACTCCAGTGGAAGATGTTGGGGAGACATTTGTAACCCTAACAAGACCATGGTATCATGAGCATGTGTTCTGCCAGAGTTACCAGATAATCCAATACGGCAGACGGGGAAGAAGAGGTGGTTCAGATAGGCCATTTATAGCTATTCAGTTAGTTCAGTCATTCAGTTGTGTCCAACTCTTTGCAACCCCGTGGACTGCAGCATGCCAGGCTTCCCTGTCCATCACCAACTCCTGGAGCTTGCCCAAACTCATGTCCATCAAGTCAGTTATAGCTATTAGTTCAGGCAAAAAGAGATACAGACTTGAAATAAGAGGGTGAAGCACTTTTTACAACTCTCAATTGGACTATAGTTAAAGTGTGTTAGAATCATGATGTTTTTGATAACTATTCTGATTTTGGATTGAAGTAAGTTCTTGAGGAGTCCAACTTGTGTGATTTTTAACTGATGTTCACTATTTAAGCATAAACACAGTCCTTGTAGGATACATTTTGATAGTGTCCCCTGCCATTGATTCTGGCACAGCATGCAAAGAAGATACTAGAAAGCTTTTCTCTTGAACCTAATGGATAATGATAATTCAGTCTATTTTTCCTTTAATCTCACTTAGAATAATTTATTGTGCTCTGAAATAAGGATCTCCATTCAGAAGCCTAATTAACTTCTAAACTGTATGAATAATTTATTGCTCTAACACATCGTTCTTGCTTGCTGTTGTCCAGTGAAGCTTGAAAACGCATATTTTAATGTTACCTGATTTGTATGGAGACTTGGAGTCACAGGGCACATCCAGCATGTGATGTGGGAATGGAACACAGTGGATCCGCAAGTCAGCTGCCTCCTCAGTGCTGCTTCTCAGCAGCTTTGTTTTTCAGTCTCTCAATCAGTGTTCGACTCTTTGCAACCCCATGGACTGTAGCCCACCAGGCTTCTCTGCCATGGGATTCTCCAGGCAAGAATACTGGAATCAGTTGCCATTTCCTTCTCCAAGGGATCTTCCTGACCCAGGGATCGAACCCATGTCTCTTGGGTCTCCTGCATTGGCAAATGGATTCTTTACCACTGAGCCCCTGGGAAATAGGATGCTGCGCCTCTATTAATTTTTTATTAAGGTTCATAAATCCATCTTCTGTTTTATTGCATAGGATGTGGCTAAGAGTTCATGTTTGTGAAGGTGAATCTTGTATAAAAACACTGGCTGGTTATTCATTCACTGTAAATTGAGGGCTGTCTACTAAGCCTGTGCTAAGACCCTGGGGATGTGGAAATGAGCTTACCCCTGGTGTGACCTGTCTTCATGGAGCTTGGAATCTAGTTAGGGGAGAGAGATGGGGGTCAGAGACTCGCTCGGGTAGAATAAAACCACAGCCGTGTGTTGCTATGAGCCAGGAGTAGGGGACTTGGCAAGCACTCAGGGAGGGCTTACCAGAGGAGACGACACAGTGGAGACCCACAGCCTGGGTCAGAATTCATCAGGCAAACAAGGAGGGACTGATGACCAGGCTGAGAAGACAGTTGTGCAGAGTATGGCAAATACGAGATTGAGAGACTAGGGTGGAGTGGGAAGAGGCAAGAGACGATGGAGAGAAGGCTGGAGAAGCGTGTTTGGGCAGGATTTTGAAGGGGCTTGGGCTCCGTCAAGGAATTAATTGTACCTTTGTTATAAAGTGAAAGCTTTAAGAGCTTCAAGATGTGTTTGCACAGGAGAGGGGCACAAGGGTATGGGACCGATAGGGTGGTTCCTACGTCACAGCACTGGAGGGGAGGCTTGGTCTAGACTGGAAGCAGTGGGTGGGAGGAGACTGGGGTTCATTCAAGAGATGTGTGGAGGCAAAATCAAAATGATATGGAGCCAAATAGAAAAATGGAGTGAGGGAAGAGGTGGTGACGCTTCTTTTTCACTTGCACACGTGGCTACATTGTGGTTCCATTGACTGGACAGTGACAGCTGACCAAGCGGTGTCATGAAGAAGGAGGATGACCTGGTTTTGGACACACTGGGTTTGAGGCACCATGGTAGGTATCCAGGGGATACGGAAGAAGCTGTTGGGTATGTGAATCTAGATCTTAGGGGTTAATCTGGAGATGTAGTTTGTGTGCCTGCTGCATAGAGGTACTAACTGAAACCATGGGTATAAATGAAATTATCTGAGGAGGCTGTATTTGGAAAAATATAAACTGACACCAGTGATGATTTTCTGCCTTCCCAGGTGGCTCAGACAGTAAAGAGTCTGCCCACAATGTGGGAGACATGGGTTCAATCCTTGGGTCAGGAAAATTCTCTGGAGAGGGGAATGGCTACCCATACTGGTATTCTTGCCTGGAGAATTCCATGGACAGAGGAGCCTGGTGGGCTACAGTCCAGGTGATGGCAAAGAGTCGGACACAACTTAGAGACTCACACTTTCACTTTCAAAATGACATGAGTGATGGCTTTCTGCTTTCAACATATGAAGAAATAGCTACTAATTCATTAATGTCTAAATTCTTTGAAATGATTTAAACAGATTTCAGATTCTTTCAAGTCATCATGTACATTTATCTATTTGTAATGTATGCCTAGAAATGTCAGGATTTTCAATAGCATAGTAAAAATAAGGTTACAGGAGAAGGTAGGCTGGCTATGTTATCAAGTTGAGAAGAGCGTGAAAACTGAAGTTAAATCTCTCCTTACCTGACAGGGCTAAAGCCATAACATACGTCAAACAAACCAAACTGAAAATATCATGTGCAACCCACTCCAGGATTTTTGCCTGGAGAATTCCATGGACAGAAGAGCCTGGTGGGCTACAGTCCTTGGCATCACAAAGAGTAGGACACAGCTGAGTGACTAACACTTTAGAATTAGTATAAAGTAATAAAAATATTTTTTGAAAAAATTTTGTTAGAAAATTTATCAAATTATATGGACAAACAGCTTAAAGACGTCTGGTTTATAATCAGATAGAACTCTCTGGGTTGTCTTATTTCCCTGCTGGGACAAAATCTGCTTTTGTGCATTTTCCACATTCATTAGTAGTGAATTCAAACACTAGTGGCGTATCCTACCGTGTATGAGATTGAAGAAAGCAGAAAGCATTCAACCTACCAGCCATCCCGGTAGGTGAGTCTGGAACTAGGGAGATTTATTCCAGGGCCACGTTGGAGGAAAAAATAGGCTGTGATTAGCAGGTTCTTAGTAGGTCTGTGCTGGAAGAAGTTATGCATTCCTTACGAAGGACTTAGTATAAGTTGCTCATATAAAATATTCAACTGTGAAAATTAATATTTGTCGATTCATTACTGTGGAATACAATTCTATTCATGAGAAGTGTAACTGTATGACTTGTTCCTGATATCATGGTATGATATCGAATAAAACACTGCGTTCTCTTTTAACCCTTCCATTGTCTCTAGCCTTGCTTGTAGTAGGCTCGGTGTGTGAGTTACCCTCCCAGCAGAGAGCTCTATTCATTTTGTGAACTTCAGTTTGGGGACCACATACCCATGCAGACCACACAGTGTGCACGGCCGATGGTGGTGGAGGGAATAGTGTTAATGAGAAGTACCTCTGCTAAACTTCAGTTTTATTTGTGGTGACAATTCTAATAAAGAATTTGTTCAAACGAAGGTTAAAAAGTGGGAAAGAGGAAAAGCAGGCCTAGGTTGTTCATAAACCAGCAAATTCACTTTTACAATCTGGACGAGGCATTAAGTGGTGACTTGGCTTGCATCCTGAAAATATGGTATGTTTTCCAGAAAGAAAGCAAATGAAGAATTACACAGCTCAACTTAATTGGGAATCTATCTAAATTAAAATAGATCTGAAAAACAGTCTGAGTTAGTAGTCTGAAGGTTTTTACAAGGATGTCCTTTAATGTTAATATACAAAATAGTAAAATTAAAAGCTAGTTAGCCACTTCCTCAAGTCTTTGTTCCAGTCATGCATGTTTGCATAAAGAAGCAGAGGAATCATAATACATATAATCACATCCTTTAATTAAAAATTTTTTTATTTTTTAATAATTTATTTTAATACATCCTTCAGTTTTGTTTGTCTTGCTGGAGTCCTGTGATGAAGGGTATGGTCAGCTGTGTAGAAAGGAATTTCCACATAGGGATGAAAAGCAGCGAAACAAGTAGTGTTTATTGGGAGGAAAAGGGTACAGTGTGTATGGAGAGTCACATGGGTGAACTCAGAGAGTCGTGCCTAGATTTTCTTTTTTCTGTCTTGGCCTGTCTTTGTCCTGGTCCTGACCAGCCTGCTCTTTCTTGCTCTCCTTGGTTGTCTGTTCATACTTGAAGATACTGGGCAGGTGGTCTGAATGTCTCCTGCCCTCTGTTAGGCAGGTCTGTATTCTCACAAAATTTCCCCTTGGTGGGAGTTTTAGTTTGGATAATTGGGTGGGAAAATGGCAGAATTCTCCTTCCAACATACTAAGAGGGGATTTCTCTCAAGTCCAGCTTCACCCAAAGTCCATTGCTTTTCTTCTGTCAGTTTGTTCAGCTTTTTTAGAGAGGCATTTATACTAACAATAAGGATTGCTGCTGCTGCTGCTGCTGCTGCTGCTGCTAAGTCGCTTCAGTCGTGTCCGACTCTGTGCAACCCCATAGACGGCAGCCCACCAGGCTCCCCCATCCCTGGGATTCTCCAGGCAACAACACTGGAGTGGGTTATATATGTATATTTTCCTATTGGGCTTGCCTGGTGACTCAGTGGTAAAGTCTGCCTACCATGCAGGAGACTTGGGTTTGATCCCTTGGGTTGGAAAGATGCCCTGGTGAAGGAAATGGCAATCTGCTTTAGTACTCTGGCCTGGAGAATCCCCATGAGCAGAGGAGACTTGCTGGCTATAGTCCATAGGATTGCAAAGTGTCGGACACGACTGAAGCAACTGGGCAACATATATTTTCCTGTTAGCAGCTGGTGTCCTTATAGGTGTGCCAGGTACAGTTAGCTGTATTTCTCCACCAAGGGCTTTGTGAGCCCCTCTGTTTGCAGCCCTTCCTCCATGCCTGCCCCCACCCTCAAGGGCGAAGTCTCTCCCAGACAGTCAGGTGCTTCCTGCCTCGGGGCTCTCTCTAAGTAGGAGCATCTCATCCATTTCATCTGCCATCCTTCTCCTGTGAATTTTAGGTGTTTCCAGAGTTTGCTGAAATCTTCTGCCTGTTGGTGACCTCCCCCATTTTGGCCTTTTGATTGTTATGTGTTTATTTACTTGCATTGACCATCTGGGCTGTTATTTCCGTGGAATCTTGAAAGAGAATGAGGCGAATTGGTGTACACAGCTCAGTTTCAAATCAGAATTTTTTTCCCCTGTAACTTTGAAATTGTTTATTGAAATAAGACCTTAAATATTAAAGTAAAATTATTCTATTAAGGTATTTCTCAGTTCAGTTCAGTCGCTCAGTCGTATCCAACAGTTTGCAACCCTGTGGACTGCAGCACACCAGGCTTCCCTGTCCATCACCAACTCCCAGAGCTTGCTCAAACTCAATGTCCATCGAGTCGGTGATGCCATCCAATCATCCCATCCTCTGTCGTTCCCTTCTCCTCCTGCCTTCAGTCTTTTCCAGATCCAGGTCTTTTTAATGAGTCAGTTCTTCTCATCGGGTGCCCAAAGTGTTGGAGCTTCAGCATCAGTCCTTCCAATAAATATTCAGGAGTGATTTCCATTAGGATTGACTGGTTGGATCTCCTTGCAGTCCAAGGCACTCTCAAGAGTCTTCGCTAACACCACAGTTCAAAAGCATCAGATCTTTGGTGCTCAGCTTTCTTTATGGTCCAACTCTCAAATCCACACATGACTACTGGAAAAACCATAGCTTTGACTAGACATAACTTTGTCAGCAAAGTAACGTCTCTGCTTTTTAATATGCTGTCTAGGTTTGTCATAGCTTTTCTTCTCAGTCTGAAGAAATTCAGGATGACTCTGCTTGTCACCCCACATCCTCATGTAACTAGTTTAGCAGCAGCAGGATACAGAGACTAGGTCCTCATTGGTGGGACTTGATGGAAGCCCCTGTGGGACAATCCTGTGCCAGGTGCCCCCACCCCCCCAACTTGATGGGAACAGCCTTCTAAGGAGGCAGGAGACCCGCACAGGCAGCACAAAACCCATGTCTTCATCTTCCCTGTGAACAGAAGGAATGAGTGGAAAATCTTGGAACTTTACCAAAGTTAGGCTTTTCTCTGGTAGATAGGCCATATCTTTAAGTGTCATAAACTATTTTTTAAAAAATCTTATTGCCAAGGAAAGGAATCTGCACGTTTGGTGGAGCCACATGGCTTGAAATGTTCAAGCAGGTTTAGAGCTTGATGCACAGGCAGGAAATTGCAGGAAGGCCTCTGCCAAACTGCTCAGGATTCTGATGTTTGGTCTAATAACTCCCGATTGGTGTTGGGGACCCTGACAGCTGGACTGTTCCTCTCCAGTGGCACCTGCGGTTTGCAGATTGCTGAGATCTGGGCATTGTTGGTTCATCAGCTCCTTGTGTTTATCTTGCACGTGCATGCTGACCTCCTTGAACCATAGTTTGTGTTTTGCATGCTTCTTTTTTTTCTTGGTGTATGTACTTTTATTCTGTTTTTGATACATATTTACATACCCTTTTATTTTTATACAACTGAAACAATATTGCTTTAGTGCCCTATTTTTTCTTTTACTTTTCCTCTCTCTTTATTGGAGCATGGTTGCTTTAGAATGTTGTTTTTGTTCTTGCTATACAACAGTGTGAATAAGCCATATGTATACTTATATTCCCTCCCTCTTGAGCCTCCCTGCCACCCTCCCCCCTTGATCCCACCAGTCTGCTACTGTTGTTCAGTCGTGTCTGACTCTGTGTGACCCCATAGCCCACCAGGTCACCACAGAACACCAAGATGAGCTCCCTGTGCCATACAGCAGCTTCCCATTAGCTATCTTTTTTACGCATGGAAATGCACTTATGTCAATGCCACTCTCCCAATTCATCCCACCCTCCCCTTTTCGCCCCCTCCATGTCCACACGTCTATTCTTATATCTGCATCTCTACTGCTGTATGCTTCTTTTGGAATCTTTAATAATTCTGTCTGTAAAAAATTTAAAAGTAAAACATTAAGAAGACCTTAGTATTCTGTGTCCAGAAGGAACACTGGTTGTGCCTGCAAACACATTGATTTTGTTGGTTTGGAGAGAACAGACTCCTAACTACATCCTGCAAGGGGTTTATGGAGTGGCATGGACGGACCCAGAGCCGGCCAGCCCGGGAGACGACTTCATTACCAGGCATTCACCTTCCAAGGCCGAGGCATCTTTGAGAGGCTTTCTCTGGGAGTCTTAGCTGAGTATGAAGTTTTTTTTCCTTCTCAGAAGTCTCTTTAATTTCCAATGGGTGCTTTTTGGAACATTCACCTAAAATTCAGGCCGAAGATTCATTTTTCTCTCCTTCTCAGAACTTTTTCCTAAGAAAACTCATTCACAGTTTTCCTTTCTTAACAATATGTATGTCTCTGTCCCAGGAGAGAGGTCAGTCCTTATATTAATTTCCAGGCAGAGGATGTTGCCAAAATATTATTTTTTTGACCAAATATCTTTGACAGATGACATCAGTAGCAAATAATTACACAACCCTCCCCCAATACAGGAAGAAGTGCTCTTTAGGTCTGTGTTCAGAGTAAAGCAATCAGAGGAAAACCTCTGCAAGCAGAAATCACCAGAAACATTGCAGAAATGTTCTGAAGAGTAACTTCAGGAAGTTGGACAAAAGAAAGAAAAAACAGAACACAGACATACGTTTTTGCATCCCTGCTAAACAAACTCCCAAAACAATATAGCTGTTCTAGTGCTATCGTTGAGATAGTAGTACAGGGGGTAAATAATAATTATTATTATCACGTCATGTCCCAATTTTATAGAAAAAGATACTGAGACTTAAAGAGTCATCATTAATCTGTTGGAGACAAGCAGTTACAGAATTAACAAGTAGAAGTAATCTCTGATTTGGGGAACATAATAAAGTATATGACACAGACTAATGCTGAAATAACATGAATTTGGAACATTTTGTCACCATTTACATAAAATTAAGACAAAGTTTTGACAGTGATTTTTCAATATTTATATACCTTATTCAAAATCAGTAACAATGGAAATGCTGGTTTTTTTTTTTTCCCTTGATTTGTTTTGCTGGATAAACAGTTAATTCTGGTCTAC
Organism: Aepyceros melampus; assembly: GCA_006408695.1. Lineage (NCBI taxonomy): Eukaryota > Metazoa > Chordata > Mammalia > Artiodactyla > Bovidae > Aepyceros > Aepyceros melampus. The sequence continues at coordinate 445,899 of SJXQ01012106.1, forward strand.
TGTCAGGAGACCTGGGTTTGATTCCTGGGTCAGGAAGAACCACTGGAGAAGGAAATGACAACCCACTCCAGTATTCTTGCCTGGAGAATCCCGTGGACAGAGAATCCTGGCAGGCTATGGTCCATTGGATCGCAAGAGTCAGACACGACTTAACGACTAAACCGCCACCACCCACTGTCTCAGAAAGTAGATACCATCTTCCACTCTCTGATTACTGATGCAATTTCCAGCCTCTTATAGATGGTGAGAGAATGAACAACAGTTATTGTTCTGTTGTTATCACATTGAACTATACTAGTTGTAAAATAATGGAGTGAGCTTGTAGCATGGCAAAAATGAAACATGCATAAATTGTCCAAATGATGTGGCTTTCCCCAGGGTTGAGCCACAATGTGCTGTGAGCTATTTCTCCATCCACTGTTGAGATTCTGTTCCAGTATTCCCTGAGATAGGGTTAGGGTTTGTGGTGGGGAAGGAATTTCATGCATACCTTCCCTAACCTTGCTGCCCACGAGTTCTTCTCTAGTCATTGCTTATGAGTTTGGTGAAGGGGGTGGGGTGGGAGAAGGTGAGTATAAGGAATCAAAATAGAAACGGTCAGGGGAAAATGTTTATCTACTCAGCTGTGCATTGTGTCTCTAAACCCATAAAAAGAATGGCTCTGGTGGCTGCCCTTCACCTTCACCTCTAACAGGCAAAACAGTCAGAGTGAAGCTACAGGCAGAACGCTGATGAGAGAGCATGGTCAGATGACGTCCCTTCATTTTGAGGCGGGAACACTTGTTGTGAAGGAGGACTCAGTGAGAGGCTGGTGTGGCTGACTGTTGGCATCTCTCAGACATGTCTGAGGGTCTCTGCTCCCATCCTCCAGGCTCCACATGTGAGTGGCATGGGGCTGTCTTTCCTCTGTGCTGTGGAGGCTGCTGTCTTGTCCCCCTTTTTCCCTGTGTTTTCTGTGGAAGATGCGTTCTCTGGTGCTGGAGACAGTCCCTAGCTGATCCTTAGTGCAGGCATGGTTTCTCTCGTCACATTTGGGGAAGTGGGATGGCCAGACGGTGCAGGGATGTCCGGGGAGCAGAGAGGAGGAACTCCTGTCTTCTGGGTCTCCACTGCCTTCGACTTCCTCCATCACCTCCTGGTGGAAGCTGACCAGGGAGAGGAAGCCTGGAGGCCCCCTGGATAGCATAACCAGGCCAGGGGAGGGGACTGGCTGGAGGGACCAGCAGCCGCAGCAGCACCGGCTGGGACTCTAGGTTAGTAAAACTTCAGCTGGCAGAAAGCTGAAGTGTACAGGGTTGCCATCCACCACATCCCCGTAACCAGGACTCCTCTGCAGCCTGCTGCATCAGGAATGTTTTATTGTGCTCTTCTTTTTGATGAATACACCATCCATCTTGATTTCCTATCTGTTTAAAACCTTATTTCTGTGAATTTTTCTTCAGCATTTGTGATCTCTAGCTAAACAAAACAAAAAAAGGAGCAAGGAGAAAATATCAACTAGTGAGAGATGAGTACGCTTTAAAACAAATCCTTGCATAGTTGATATTTGCTTTGTTTTCACCCTTTCTCCCCAAAATACTTTTGTTGTTGTTGTTATTGAATTTATTTAATTATCAAAGATTATAAATGTACAATATTGAGAAGTATAGGACAATACTTTTAAATGTATTTATGTTCATAATTAGGTGGAAAAAAATTACCCCTTAAACTCATCATTACTCAGTGGTAGCTATAAGTTATTTTTTCATTTTTCAGATATTTGCATAATAACATTGTCTAACATCCTGCTGGGAGCTTTTTTCAAGTGGACTCATTAAAGAGATTGTAAGTGAAAGCAAATGCATAAGTACAAAAACCTATCATTCTCTCCAAAATAAATAAATCCCGGTCTATGGTGTGCCTTCGTCTCCTTTCGCCAAGAGAGGTTATTGTGAGTGCAGCGTGTTAGAGAGAAAGCTTTTGTTGTGAGCTCCAGATTCATGCAGGACCCAGATCGTCCGCTGCACTTTCATGAGTTCTCTTAGAAGTGACTTTCAAAGGGAATGGTGAAGACAGACATTTTCCTCGGTTCTTAGCAATTTCCTGCTGATAAATCTAAAGATTCCCAAGACTTCCTTTTTCTTTAACTTTTTATTAAAGAAGAGATGAGAGAAGTTCCAAAGACAGCCCGACCCTCTGGCCAAGCCTCGAAGCTTTCCTCATCTCTCATGGGGATGTCAGTTCAGCTCCTTTCTTCCTTCGTTAAACAGACTGAATGAAATCCCCATCCAGGCCCCTGGTCTCACAGCTCTGCCAGGTGACTCTCACTCCTCTGCTGTGATCTGTCCTTCACCCCATCTGTGTGTACGTTTAGCATTGTTGGTGTCTTCTTGTTTATGATTTTTCCCTGCACAACAAAAAACCCACTAATTATCAGGTGACAGCGTCCTGCTCCCGATGCTAGCTGCTGGGCGCCACGTGGACTAAGTGAGCATAGGGGCCGTCTCCCACCCGAGGCCACTCTGCCCCCCTTGCCCTTAAGATGTCATATGTCCAGATCCAGACCACTAGTACATGGATGTGAAGGTAGTTGTTGTTGTTCAGTTGCTAAGTCGTGTCCGACTCTTTGAAACCCCATGGACTGCAGCATTTTTGAAATTTCCCGCTGGGTAGTGAAGAGGCCCAGTGAGTCAGTCTTTGCGTGCAGTGACTGTTGACTGGACACTATCAGAAGGCAGATGCCTTCTGTTCAGCATAGCTGGTGTGATAAGGATGCAGGAGCACCTTCAAAAAACAAGTGTGTGTTCATTTCATCTTAGTTATTTATCTATAATCAATGAATACACTGTTTTACAAAAATCACATTAATACAGAAATATAAGACTTCTCTGGTGGCTCAGTGGTGAAGAATCTGCCTGCCAATGCAGGAGACACAGGTTCGATCCCTGGTCTGGGAAGATCCCATATGTCTTGGAGCAGCTGAGCCCAGGCGCTGTAACCATTGAGCTTGTACTCTGGAGCCCGAGGGCTGCAACTACTGGAGCCTGCACGCCGTAGAACTCATACCCTGCAACAAGAGAAGCCAGCATAAAGAGATCCCGTGCACTGCAACCAGAGAGGAGCCCCACTCACTGCCACTAGAGAAAAAGCCCTTGAAATAATGAGGACCCAGCACAGCCAGAAATATATAAATTAAAAATTATAGAAAAGAACTTAAAAATATAGAAATGTATCTACTCTGTTGAGAATATGTCACCAGGTGAGCCTCTGTTTTATCTGTTGATTGGTAACTAAAACTGGAGTCAAAATGGACAGAGAAGGTAAACTAGAAGAAATCAAATACTTCAACTCAGGAGATTTAAAATAAACATCGATAGTCACTTTTAACAGTTGAAAGCCTTGCATGCCAGCCCAAGCATCTGGGTTCAGGGCTGTAGTGTGACCGTGACTTCCTGTGGCCGGGGGAGCTCGCTGAGACTGTGCTTGAAGTGGCCACGTGTGAGCACCCCAGAGGACTGCACTGACGGCTGCGCCTGTTGATTACAGTGGAGGAATTCAAGGGCAGTGTGTAATTTTCTTTGTGCCTGTAAAATGCCTTTCTTTGTCCTCATTCTATGAAGTGTATTATATAAAGTTGCATTTGGGAAGGCATCATGTCAGAAATGATTTTTTAGTGATTTAGTGAAAAATTTGGTCAATTTCCTTTTCATCATCTGCATTTTTTATTTAAGGAAATTTTTCTTTTTATTATCATAAACTGTTAAAACTGAGAGAATGTTTGAAGATCATTTAATCCAACTCCCAAGTTTCAAAGGAAAAAAATCTTGAGGAAAATTATGTTTCAACAAGATCATAAGACATTGTGACCAATATTAAAGGCTCCATTTATAACTTAGTATCACTTAGTGCTAATAATTAATTATATTTCCCAACTTTAGGTCAAATATCATAAATATTCATTGCTAGGAGAAACATCCAAGAAATCCATGTTTTCTTTCATATAAGATAGGACCACAGATATCATTAAAGTATGAAAATTTGTTTTAATCTCACTTTGTATATTTTAGATAATGCAAATTTTGGGTTAAGCAAGCATGTGTTTTCAACAGCTTTATTTAAGCTATCAGATCTTTCTTAAAGAGCTGAGTATTACTTCTTAGGATATTATTTGATTCTCATTTCAAGCTTTTAATATAAATTAGAAATTATCTATCTACCTTTTTATATATTCTTATTCAGAGAAGGCAATGGCACCCCACTCCAGTACTCTTGCCTGGAAAATCCCATGGACAGAGGAGCCTGGTGGGCTGCAGTCCATGGGGTCGCGAAGAGTCGGACACGACTGCGTGACTTCACTTTCACTTTTCACTTTCATGCACTGGAGAAGGAAACGTTAACCCACTCCAGTGTTCTTGCCTGGAGAATCCCAGGGACGGTGGAGCCTGGTGGGCTGCTGTCTATGGGGTCGCACAGAGTCGGAAACAACTGAAGCGACTTAGCAACTTAGCAAAATACGTAATATTATTGCCTGGAGAATTCCATAGACAGAGGAGGTTACAGGCTACAGTCCATGGGGTTGCAAAGAGTTGGACATGACTGAGTGGCTAACACATCACTTCATATGTAGTTTTAAATATGAATCAACGAATATAAATGCATACATACGTACTTGTGTGTGTATGTGTATATGTGCCCATGTGTAGGTATGAGTGTGACATTTGGGATCTTTGGAAGCTTACTTATATGGTAGCTTTTGATGGAAATTTATTTTCTAATGCTCCATTTACTGACAAGTCAGCATATAATCAACTATGAATTTTTATGCCTTTCTTCATGTAATATTCTAAGATATAATAGTTTATATTTTTGTATATAATTTAAATTTATAATTGTAGTCAGAAACTCAAACTTGTTTGTAGAATGTGTTTTTAATTCTTACAGAAAACAAATGTAGGTTAAAAACAATTTGGCAAGAAGGTGATTATGAATACTATTAAATCTGGCATCTATCCCAGGAAAAAGACTTCAACTGATAGAAGACTCCAATTTATTTCCATCTGGAGAGTGTTCAGGAGTGCTTGGAAAACAAAAACTGCTGCTTTTAACGTCCTAAAACTGCTTGCTCTGGCTTCTTATAGTTTAAATTCAGTCATTATGTGTTCAAGGTTACAAAGGCACTGACTAGTGTTCAGAAAGGGACAAGTCCAGAATCATGTTGCCTGATGGAGAGTAGGATGTAAAGGTTTTAAATATAAGGAGTAAAGAAACTAAAATCATTAAAAAGGAAACTAAGACATTTAAAAGGAAGAAATAAAGTGAGGGAAAAGTGAAGTAGAAGTGGAAATGTGTGTTAAAATATTAACCATGTCATATAGAAAAATTACAGGTGGAAGGGAAGGATTTATATCAAGAAATGTCTAATATCCAGATATCATCTTAACTTACTGTTATTATTGAGCATTTTTTCATAGAGAGATAAAACATATACTGAAAGTTCATGAAAGGCCAAATATAGTGTAGAAAATTGTTATTGTTCAGTCACTAAGTCATGTCAAACTCTTCTGCAACCCCACAGGCTAATAGAGCCCACCATGGAATTTCCCAGGCAAGAATACTGGAGTGGGTTTGCCATTTCTTTCTCCAGGGGATCTTCCTAACTTAGGGATCGAACCCATGTCTTCTGCATTGGTAGGCAGATTCTTTACCACTGAGCCACCAGGGAAGCCATAGCAATTACTTTGAGTAAATATCTGTTTAACATAAGCAGGTGGAAAAAAAAACAACACACTGTCAATTCATTAGAAGCCACTAATTCATTCATAAGCTACACTGTCAGTTCATTAGAAGCTTAGGGGTATGTGCTAAAAGTACTAGAAATAGTGTCTCAGTAAGTAGGAAATTGAGTCGATAAGAAGAAATGATATGCAGGAAGCAGAGGTGGAAGCGGAAGCAGAGCAGTTTTAAACACGTTGATAAATATGAATGAACTGAGATTAAGCACTGATCAAGTTTAAGCGCGGGAGACGTGAACAGTTAGACCACATGAAAGAAACATTGTCAGGACAGAGTTCAGTTCAGTTCAGTCCAGCTGCTCAGTGCGTCTGACTCTTTGCGACCCCATGAATCACAGCACGCCAGGCCTCCCTGTCCATCACCAACCCCCGGAATTCACTCAGATTCGCGTCCATCAAGTCGGAGCCATCTAAGACATCACTAAATCATTGCCATGCCTCTTTCCTGTGGTGGAGAGTGATACTAACTCTGGATTTTGGTAACTCAGGATGGCTTCCTAAAACTTATGGTAAGATACTAAAAAACAAGAAGAGAATAACACTTCCATGATAGAAGAGGAGAAAGAGTTCATAAAGAAAACTATGTCAACCTAAGCAAAGGGAAATGTTGGTCGTTCAGCTGTGTTCAACTCTTTGTGACCCCGTGGATGGTAGCTCACCAGGCTCCTCTGTCCATGGAATTCTCCAGGCAAGAATACTAGAGTGGGTTGCCATTCCCTTTTCCAGGGGATTCCTGTGGTGGAGAGTGATACTAACTCTGGATTTTGGTAACTCAGGATGGCTTCCTAAAACTTATGGTAAGATACTAAAAAACAAGAAGAGAATAACACTTCCATGATAGAAGAGGAGAAAGAGTTCATAAAGAAAACTATGTCAACCTAAGCAAAGGGAAATGTTGGTCGTTCAGCTGTGTTCAACTCTTTGTGACCCCGTGGATGGTAGCTCACCAGGCTCCTCTGTCCATGGAATTCTCCAGGCAAGAATACTAGAGTGGGTTGCCATTCCCTTTTCCAGGGGAATCTTCCCAACCCAGGGATCAAATCTGAGTCTCCTGCCTTCCAGGAAGATTCTTTACTGTCTGAGCCACCAGGGAAGGAGAGATAATTTTAAACTGATTAAGAACAGATATTGCATTTGATCTTGGCCAAAAGGCTAAGAAGCAATGAGGGGGAGAGAGAATTTTAAAGATAAAGTGTCTGACGTAAAAACACTCAGGTTTGTGTAAGTAGAATTTACTTACTGGCTTTTCTTTTTTTCCTTTGAAAATATGCCAGTAAGCATATTTGGTTTAATGAAGAAAGATCAATAACTTTTTTAAAAGGCAGTCATCCTCTCAACTACCTTTTCTTAATCAAGTCCCTAGAAGTTTAATTCTGACACATATCTGATTGTCTTCCTTTCCACCTCTGGTGTCAGGCATTCACGTCCAAGCCTTTCTACCTGGGTTATTAGTAGCTTTCTCTGTGCTCTCCCTTCCCTTCTGCTGGCCCTTTATTTCTCTGCAGCAGCTTACACCGAAGCCTAACACACTGATGACCAAGCAGTACTGTAGTCTTACAGGCTCTGTGTCCCGTCCTGTGTCCCCGTGGCTGCAGCGGGAGCATGTGAGGGAAGGTCTTTGTGATCTTCATCTCTGTCCAGTATCCATCATTTTACTAATATGATAAGCCATTAATATTGTCAAAATCCATTAAGTTTTTATTGCTGAAATAGGTTAAGTCAATATATCTCTACTCTTCATCTCAGGAATTAAGGACTCCCCAAAATTTAGATCCCCAAATGAGGCATTTTAACACTCTGCAAGTGTGCATGCTAAGTCTGTTCAGTTGTGTCTGACTTTTTGCAATCCTATGGACTACATAGCCTACCAGGCTCCTCTGTCCATGGGATTCTCCAGGCAAGAATACTGGAGTGGGTTTTCATGCCCTCCTCCAGGAAGTGTTTCCCGATCCAGGGCTTGAACCTGCATCTCGTCTCCTACACTGGCAGGTGGGCCCTGTACAACTAGTGCCCCCTGGAAAGCCCTTTAACACCGTAATAAGTCTCTAATTTCTACTTGAAATTCCCAGAAAAGGTGAAACTCCATTCATGAATCAATCTACACCTTATATGGAAATTGAAACTTACGTGTTTTCAAGAATACGTGGTGAATCAGTTTGCAGTATGTTTGGCTGAGAGTAACTGAGAACTTGATGAGCTGGCTTAACGCATGGTGTGTGTGTCCATGTGTGTGGTTTATTCATATGCCCCTCATAGTGCTGGGTAAGTCTACTTAGAGTTGTTGCATTACTCAAGGTGTAGTGATATCTTTTCCTTATTCAATCCCTTTCATGTTGGCCTCTTTTTCCTCCTCATAGTAGTTGCTTCTTGGCCACAAAGTAGCTCCTGTAACCCAGCTTCATGCCCACATCCCAGGTCCAGTACTACAACCAGCCTGGGTCAACACACCAGTCAGTGTTTTCTGCACTGAACTGTTTCTCAGAGCATCAGTTCTCTGGTGGCTCAGTGGTAAAGAATTTGCCTGCAGTGCAGGAGACCTGGGTTCAATCCCTGGGTCAGGAAGATTCTCTGGAGAATGGAATGGCTACCCACTCTGGTATTCTTGCCTGGAGATTTCTGTGGACAGGAGCCTGGCGGACAACAGTCCATGGGGTCACAAAGATCTGGACACGACTGAGCGCCTAATCACACCGTAAGTAGCAATAGATCAATAATTTCTTGTTTCCATTGACATGTTTGAGTAAAGAATTGTTTTTCTCCTAGAAATGTTAATATCATGAAAACCTTTTCTGTGCTCTGAAAAGAAGGCACAGAAATGAATTTTTTTCCTAGTAACTCCTGGGGGAAATTACTTTCAAAAGACCCAGACATTATTTTCAGACTTTCAATGTGTCGAGACTGAAAAATCCTTTTGGAGGAATGGTGCCGGCTTTTGTTTCACTTGCATTATTTTGTATTTAATGGGTGCTTTTGGGAAGCAAGTTGCCTGTTTAGACATCTGTCCTGTGACTGGATCCTTCATTTCACACCCAGCTAGTTCCTTCCTTTCTTACTTTCTTGCATTAGTTTCTGGTTTTTTTTTTTTTCTGTTTGCTCACCTGCATCAGCTGATGTCTAACTGAACTCTGATCGCCTTTCTGGTCCTGTTCACTTTTCAAGCTACAATATGCTAATGGTTTCTTCCTGCCAGTCAGTTGGCACTGAAATTGTCATCTGCTTATCTTTTGTCTCTTGTAGCCATGCACTTGTATTGCTTGTAGATCTGTGTATCGAGATCTTTAATTGGCCTTGAAATGGCCCATTAATCATTCACTACATTTATAAAAGAGGATTCTTTTATTTGACTGGTGCATAAACTAAATATTTTAAGATGTATCCTTTTTGTGTCATCCTAACAGATGTTCTATCTATTTTCTTTAGCTCTTTTAATGTCCTTTTAAGCCAAGATCACAATTACCCAAAGATGAATTTCCTTCCCTAGACTGGCTGAGCACAGGATAAATAAAATTAAAAATTAAAAGAGCTTCAAAGAGAGGTGTGAATCCTACTGTGGGCACTTTGGTGAACAAGCCTATAGTCATCAACAGTGTGAATAATAAAAATACTCTTCTGCGAGAGGCATCATGGTCATGGATTTTGTAAAATCCACCAAAAGAGTGAGTTTTAATAAAATAGCATTGAGGGTGGGGCTCCTGGCCACTATCATGGAGGAAAAGATCCAGAATTGTCAGCACACCATTCCAGTCTAATTCCTCCAGCCCATACTTCCCGCTTCCCATGTTTAGATCTTTTGGATTTTCTCACCATTATATCAAAATTTCTTCAATGATCTAGCAAGCTGGTCATTTTAGTGTTTTTTCTTTTTTCTATTTTTGGTAGGATATAGAGTCCAGAGGCGAAATAAAAAAAAAGTATTTTGTGTATGAGACCACATTGACTAACAAGTTTCATCCTGACTTGGCTTATGAGTTTTAGTTATCATTAAAAAGTAGAAATTGCATTTCCCAACACTGATGCCTTGACTTAGCACCTGCTTTCATTTTGTCATTAATTCACTTTTTAATGTAGGAATATTTTTGTTCATTGGAAGTGATTCTTGGTAATTCTAAGAGCGAGTGTAATGTTCCGGAAAGAGCAGCAGGCCAGGAGTTGAGTGACCTAGATTCTCACACTGTCTTTGCTGTGGATTAGCTGTGAGGGTTGTTCCCCAGCCTCCCCAGGCCTGAATTCCTTCATCCATGGAGCAGGGACCATGTCGGCTCTTCTGGGACCTGATTCCTAATATTTTGCAGGCATTCCCAGGGGTTTTCGGGGAGTTGGGACCTGAGACTCTGTCGGCCATCAGAATTGGAGATTTTTAAAAAGCTTTATTACTTGCACACAAGGTGAAACCTGAAACAAGTACACTTTGCTAAATATTATTTATCTTGTCATTTTCTTGTATTTCCAGAGGGCGTGTAAGAGCAACGAGTGGCAGGGATTGTGGGAAGATGGAGCAACAAAGACAAAGGATCTCTCAGGTCATCTCAGAAAGTTCTCTGGGAAAGTCATCACTTAGATATTATTATTGATCATAGAGTCCTTGTTAAATGGCCCCTGTGGATTTATTTTCTATATTAATTCAGGAGTCATGAACAGATTTTATAGCTGTCTATGTAGCTATTGGCTATTCACAAAAAAATTCAAGTGTAAAAGGTCTGAATATTTGGAAATCCTTAGAATTTGACTTAATGTGATTTATTCAAAAGGATCCTATCATTTGTTGGATGGATGGACATTCATTCATCTTAAGGAGCGTGTTTGTTCTTTCTGAAATAAATAGGGCAAATTGTTTTAAATTTTACTGTGTGAGAGTCTGTAGAAAATTTTGTCAATGATTCAATTATGATTTGTATTTAAATGTCTGTCATTTAAGTAGACATTTAAATAAATAACAACTATGAGTATTCAATCATATGAGCAGCTCCCATAAGATTTAGGGATAATTCCTTCTTATCGATGATTGCTTTTATGGTTGCAAACCAGATATGTATTTTTTTGGTTTCCCTAGTAACTGGGTGGGATGTTGAGCATTTTTCGTGTCTATTTGTCATCTGAATAGTCTGTTCATGGCAAGGTCATACCTTTTGTCCATTTTCTTTGTGAATTGTTTGGTCTTTTACTGTTGAATTTTCAGGTTTCTTTGTATATTCTAGACACTAACTCTTTGTTGTGTACGTGGTTGGCAAACATTTTCTCTTAGTCAGTAACTTGTCTTTTCATCCTCTTAACAAGGTCTATCATAACACAGAAGGTTTTTTAAAATTAAAAAATTTTTTTTAAATTGAAGGATAATTGTTTTACAAAATTTTGTGGTTTGCTGTCATACATCAACAAGAAGCAGCTATAGGTACAGCCACGTCCGCTCCCTTCCGAACCTCCCTCCCATCTTCCTCCCCATCCCACCCTTCTAGATTGTCACAGAGCCCCTGTTTCAGTTCCCTGAGTCATATAGAAAATTCCCATTAGCTATCTGTTTTACATATAGTATTGTAAACTTCCATAGTACTCTCTCCGTACATCTCACCTTCTCTTACTTCCTCTCTCCCCATGTCCATAGGCCTGTTTTCTGTCTATTTCTCCATTGCTGCCTTGAAAATTAATCCATGAGTATCATCTTTTTAGATTCCATAAATATGTGTCTGTATATGATATTTATATTTCTCTTTCTGACTTATTTCACTCTGCATAATAGGCTCTAGGTTCATTCACTNCTCACCTTCTCTTACTTCCTCTCTCCCCATGTCCATAGGCCTGTTTTCTGTCTATTTCTCCATTGCTGCCTTGAAAATTAATCCATGAGTATCATCTTTTTAGATTCCATAAATATGTGTCTGTATATGATATTTATATTTCTCTTTCTGACTTATTTCACTCTGCATAATAGGCTCTAGGTTCATTCACTTCATTAGAACTAACTCAAATGTGTTCCTTTTTATGGCTGAGAAGGAAATGGCAACCCATTCCAGTACTCTTGCCTGGAAAATCCCATGTTCAGAGGAGCCTGGGAGGCTGCAGTCCAAGGGATTGAGAAGAGTCGGATATGACTGAGTGATTTCATTTTCACTTTCCACTTTCACGCATTGGAGAAGGAAACGGCAACCCACTCCAGTGTTCTTGCCTGGAGAATCCCAGGGACGGGGGAGCTTGGTGGGCTGCCGTCTGTGGGGTTGCACAGAGTCAGACACGACTCAAGTGACTTAGCAGTAGTAGCAGTAGTATTCCATTGTGTATACAAACCACAGCTTCTTTATCCATTCATCTGTTGATGGACATCTAGGCTGCTTCCATATTCTAGTTACTGTAAATAATGCTGCAGTGAACATTGGGGTACATGTGTCTTTTTCAATTTTGGTTTCCTCAGGATATATGCCTATGAGTGGGATTGCTGGGGGTGGTTTTATTCCTAGCTTTTAAAGGAATTTCCCTACTGTCTTCCATAGTGGCTGTATCAATTTACATTCCCACCAGCAATGCAAGAGGCTTCCTTTTTCTCCACACCCTCTCCAACATTTATTGTTTGTAGACTTTTTGATGATGGCCATTCTCACTGGTGTGAGGTGATATCTCATTGTAGTTTTGATTTTCATTTCTCTAATAAAAAGTGATTTTGAGTATTTTTTTCATGTGTTTGTTAGCCATCTGTATGTCTTTTTTGGAGAAATCTCTGTTTAGGACTTTTCCCTGCTTTTTGATTGGGTTGTTTATTTTTCTGGTATTGAATTGTATGAACTGCTTGTATATTTTGGAAATTAATTCTTTGTCAGTTGTTTCATTTGCTCTCATTTTATCCCATTCTGAGGGTTGTCTTTTCATCTTATTTGTAGTTTCCTTTGCTGTGCAAAAGTTTTTGGTTTAATTAGGTCCCATTTGTTTATTCTTGTTTTTATTTCCATTACTATGCAAGATGGGTCATAGAAGATCTTGCTTTGATTTATGTCACTGAGTGTTCTGCCTATGTTTTCCTCTAAGAGTTTTATCATTTCTGGTCTTACACTTAGGTCTTTAATCCATTCTGAGTTTATCTTTGTGTATGGCATTAGGAAGTGTTCTAATTTCATTCTTTTGGATGTAGCTGTCCAGTTTTACCAGCACCAATTATTGAAGAGGCTGTCTTTGCCCCATTGTATATTCTTGCCTCCTTTGTCAAAACTAAGGTACCCATAGTTGCATGGGTTTATCTCTGGGCTCTCTATCTCATTCCATTGGTCTATATTTCTGTTTTTCTGCCAGTACCATACTAAGTTGATGGCTATAGCTTTGTAGTATAGTCTGAAGTCTGGATGGTTGATTCTTCCAGCCCCATTCTTCTTTCTCAAGACTGATTTGGCTATTTGGGGTCTTTTGTATTTCCATATGAGTTGTGAAATTTTTTTGTTCTAGTTCTGTGAAAAATGCCATTGGTAGTTTAATAGGGATCACATCAAATCTGTAGATTGCATTTGGTAGTATAGGCATTTTCACAGTATTCATTCTTGCTGTATCTCACATGCTAGTAAAGTAATGCTCAAAATTCTCCAAGCCAGACTTCAGCAATACATGAACTGTGAACTTCCAGATGTTCAAGCTGGTTTTAGAAAAGGCAGAGGAACCAGAGATCAAATTGCCAACTTCNCTATCTATTTCATTATTAAGCGAGTCATGGTAATTTGTATTTTCTGTGGAAATGAAGTAAGATTAAATCTTTTCATCCTAGCCAGCAATAAATTTTTGATGTTATCATATACCCTTATTTCAAAGATAAAAAAGATGCTGAGAAAGAATAATGAAAATCCTCATATCCACTTCTCAGCTAAGAAATAAATATAAAAACATGATTAAAGGCTGTGCATTCTACTTGCTTTTTCTTTGCTCTCACGTCTAGCATTATTACCACTACCCTGAGTTTGATGTTTATTATTCTCTTAGATGTCAAAGTCATTGATTTAAAAAAAAAAAACTTTTTATGGTTGACCAATACAGTCCCCAGGTTTATGCTGCTTGAACTGCTCAACTTGACTGGCACGTATTGACAAAAATGACATCACATGACATTATTTGGAGTTGTTTCTGAAGCTTTCCTAGTGTTTACTCAATTATTAAGGGACACATGTGTAAATTTGGAAAGAATGTGGACATGTCAAGTCAGGCTCAGGGAGAACCACAGCCAACTCTTACATGGAATAAGGTAAGATCTCAACTAAAAGTACCACAGTGTTAGAACATTGGCAGATGGATTGCCTGGCTGAAATGAAGTAATGATTCTTAGATTGATTTATTGCTGTTGTAATTTTTTCTAGCAAGTAATACTTTTTACACTGAATAGATCTGCTGCCTTCTCCTTTCTCTCTCTCTCTCTTTTTTAAAGTGACTGTATCCCCACCAACAGTGTAAGAGGGTTCCCTTTTCTCCACACCCTCTCCAGTAATAAGGTAAGATCTCAACTAAAGTACCACAGTGTTAGAACATTGGCAGATGGATTGCCTGGCTGAAATGAAGTAATGATTCTTAGATTGATTTATTGCTGTTGTAATTTTTTCTAGCAAGTAATACTTTTTACACTGAATAGATCTGCTGCCTTCTCCTTTCTCTCTCTCTTTTTTTTTAAAGTGACTGTATCTGATTTTGCCTCAGGGCTTTTGATAAAGTTTATTCTTTCTCATTTGCTCAATGGTGAAATCTTCATAAGCGAAACTAAATTCCTCTAAGGAAAAATTCCTTTTGTCTTGCATAAATTAAGAGTTTTAGTGACTGGCAAGAGACTATTTTGAATTAATAACTCAGAAGTGGTTTGAAAGTGAGTCATGAGCTGAAACAAGAGAGGATAAAAGTCTCGGTACTAAAACAAATTGACTTGAAAAATAGGACTTTGTGTGTTCAAAACTTAAGTGACTTTAAAGAAATAATAGCTCCTTACTATATGTCTTACTTCCTTTGGGTCATATAGTTTCAATGTAACTGCTTCTTCCATTTAAGTTTTTCATCAAAATGAGGTGATTCGCCTCAGATTCTAATGTTCCTAAAATATACACAAACCTGCATACATTTGAATGGCAGTTTTTATGAAATTTTTGACAAAATAAAAATGTGTGAAATGTTACAAAGCTGTTTTCTGAAACAACTTGGCTAATTGTTATATAGTTATCATACAGCTATACAAAACTTGTGAGTGCATAGACAGAACGAATAGAAGCAAATCAGAAATGTGAAAATATTTTTGATATATTTTAGTTGGTGGATTTGTGAGCAGTTTTCTCCTTTTCACGGTTTACCTTTATTGATTTCAGAAATTATCTTTTAGAAGTAAGTAGGGCATGAACAAATGTTTACAGTCATTGAAATGTAATTTTAAAATAATCATCATACTGAACAATCACACGAGTGAACTTCTGTGTGTCATGTTTATTTTGATTAGAAACACCACATTTCCTGGAAACCACCCCCCTTTTCTCTCTCCCTCCCTCCATCCCTTTTCTCCACTGGAAGATACAGCTCCTCATCTACTGCCTGACACACAGTTCACGCTCAGGGGATACTTGTTGAAAAACATCTATATCAATTAGATGTTATTCTGAAAGAAGTCATCTTTCCTCCAGGAACCGTTCTGTTTTACCCCCAGGCAGGGTTCCATCCCTTGGGGCAGTGAGTTCCAGCTCCTCAGTGCACCAAGGGCAACGTGAGCATGTGACTTGAGTCCCTCTGGTCTAGCTGTGGCCAATGATTCTTGGAATTACTAGAAAGTGTTTAAGCTCCTCATGCACAAGAGGGAGTGTTCTTGGACAGTTTCTGCTCCTAGTCTTAACCATTCATCTCACTGCCCTCCTTCCCTTATATATTAATAGTGGATCAAAACTATATTAACATTTTAAAGTAAACTCTTCAGTGTAAACTATGTTAAATGGGTATCAAACAGCAAAAATAATAATGCCATAGGAAACAGGAAAAGCAGGAATTTGCAAATGTGTATCATATTTTCTTAGGGATTGAAAAATGGTAGAACATAAGATGTATTTATAGCCAAACAAATGTGGAACCAGAGATTTAAGGATGAATGGAATTCAGCACACACGACTCTGGCCTGGTATATTTAATCCCACATTAAAATTAGTAATTAATTAATCAAGCTTCAAGGTAAGATTTGCTGCAGTAAGCACAACTATCTCAATATTTGGAAGCATTTATACTTGGCCAATGTTATTGGCATTGCTTTATCTCTTATCATCACTCTGGTTATAGTGTTGTAGACCTCTGTGAGTTGATTATTAGTGGTGACTGTTTAAAAAGATAGATTGTCATAGATTTATACAAAATGAAATCCTTTTTCTCAGTCAGTCAGCTCAACCTGGAGGTAAGAGAGACCATTTATAGGCAGACTCCTGGAGAAAGAACCCAGCCTCGGCCATGTCCTAGGAATGCAGATGCCTGAGTGCCATGTCCCTACGTGGAGCCTATCTGCACATGTGAGCTGACACCAGAATTACTTTTTGCAGATAGTTTAGGAGTTTTTGCCTTGCTGACAATCAGCAGTTGAAATAAATGAGTTCAGCTACAAGCATATGGAGTACTGCTATGGGCCTTGGCTGTTTTTTGGTTTGCTTAGAAATAGGCAGATTTCCTAAATAGGGTTTTGCATATTTATTTTTTCCTTTTAGTTTTCCCAGATCTTATGGGTCTATAAAAGATATTGAGTAACTTTTCTCATTATAAACACAGGCCTGGTTATAAAATAGGTTTCTTTACTCAAATTGCACCCTTTGAAGTTATCACTGTTTTGGTATCATATAGGAAGTCATATGGAGAAGGAAACGGCAACCCACTCCAGTGTTCTTGCCTGGAGAATCCCAGGGACGGGGGAGCCTGGTGGGCTACCGTCTGTGGGGTCGCACAGAGTCGGACACGACTGAAGTGGCTTAGCAGCAGCAGCAGCAGGAAGTCATATATCAATAGGTTCTCGTCTTTCCACTGGCAAATTCTTCTGATATATCAAACTTGTGCATATTCCATTTCTTTGGGTCTTTTATATAAAGAATATATTTTTATTAGTGAAATATCAATCTTCACATATTTATAATAGTGTATGATAAAAATGAATTCTCTATAGAACATTATTATTTGAATTATGACAGTATAGCTGCTGCTGGTAAGTCGCTTCAGTCATGTCCGACTCTGTGCGACTCCATAGATGGCTGCCCACCAGGCTTCCCCATCCCTGGGATTCTCCAGGCAAGAATACTGGAGTGGGTTGCCATTTCCTTCTCCAATGCATGAAAGTGAAAAGTGAAAGTGAAGTCACTCAGTCATGTCTGACTCTTAGCGACCTCATGGACTATAGCCTGCCAGGCTCCTCCGCCATGGGATTTTCCAGGCAAGCATACTGGAGTGGGTTGCCATTGCCTTCTCCACAGTATAGCTAGTAACCAGCAATTATTTATTCTAGTAGGATCAGAAATTCTTTATCAAATGGTAATTCTTCATGTTACAAAATCCTGGTCTTATTCTGTTATTCTCTATGAATCATGTGTTGTCTGATTTAAAATCTGTGGGTTCTGTCCTGAGATAGCCATGTGTTTTCAAAATTTTAAATTTCAAGATCAGTAACTAGCATTTCCAGATTTTGGATAGTTTAAAAATTATAAAGAAAAAAATCATCAAAATAAATAGCATCTCTCAAACATCAAAATCTGAAAGCAAATAGTTGCTGTCTGTCCTTCCCAGTCTCTGAAGAAACAGTGGAGCCTGCAAGGCAATGACTACCTGTGTTTTTAACGATGCGAGATGGTGAGAGAGGTAGCCTTGTTCTGTTCAAAGGCAGTCACATCATAGAGGCAGTCGCTAGTGTCTGTGTGCTTGGAGGTATTTATACCTGGTTCCCTAGGACAACCCTCAACTGTCAGGGGTTATCTTTGTCGGGAGATTTAATGTGAAAAGACCTGTTTAGTTGTGAGCATTACATTTTCTGGCTGCTTTTCTGTAGGGCAGGGAGAGGGGTGAGGAATACTCAGTCCCCTTTGCAGCTGTGGCAGGAACTGCTGTCCCTGAGTTTTTGTACTTTGTGGTGAGCCTGGCCTCAGGGGCACAGGTCCCATCCTTCCACCCAGGTCTGTCCCCTGTCCCGAGAGCCAGGCCTTCAACGTGGTCCCCACACCGAGCTCCCTTTTCCTGCAAGGAGTCACATTCAGTCTTGAGTTTATCCTCCATGGAAGTGATGGGGGTGGGGGGTCACAGACATGCAGGCGGTATTGAAAATTGATGTCCATTGGACTTATTATTTTTTTATACATATGATTACAATGTTGTATTAGTTTCTACTGTACAACAAAGTGAATCAGTTATACATATACATATATCCACTCTTTTTTAGATTCTTTTCCCATATAGGCCATTACAGAGCATTGAGTAGAGTTCCCTGTGCTATAAATTGACATTCTGGTGGGTTTTTTCCTTTTTTGGTTGGAGCATAATTGCTTTACAATGTTGTGTTAGGTTCTGCTGTACAACAAAGGGAATCGACTCGTAAGTATGCGTATATCCCCTCCCTCTTGAGTCTCCCCCCCTCCCCCATCCCTCCCCTCTGTGTCGTCACACAGCCCTGAGCTGGGCTCCCTGCGTTACACAGCAGCTCCCCACTAGCTGTCTGCTTTGCGCGTGGTAGTGCATATATGTCGGCGCTAGGCTCTCAGTTCCCATCCCCCTCGTCCCCCACTGTGCTCATCTGTCCATTCTCTACCTCTGCATCTCTCTTCCTGCCCTACAGATATGCTCATCTGTACTTTTTTTTTTTTTTGAGAGTTTATTCTGTAACCTGGCTGAGATCTTTTCCCATTTTCTGTTAATGCCAAGATTTAACAAAGGAAAATGATCTCTTTCTTCCTCCACCTCTGCAAAACTGTGTGTGAAAAGATGGAAAATATGCTCAGAACTCCTGATTATCCTCTTCTGTATGTCATTAATTGAGAAAATTTCTGAGACAAATAAGATATTAATAGTATTGTTTTGTTCTAATATGCCCTAATAAACTGAACTTGTTTTGCATAATACAGTGCTGTTCTGAAAAATCCCTTTGCAATTTGTACAAAAACAAAACAATGCTGAAACCAAATGAATAATAAAAAGGTTACTTTATTTTACCCTACAACTAGGAAACTTAAAAATTGATAGTTAAAATAACATAAAAGTAAGAGTTAATGTTAAGAATATTTGTTATATTTTTATTTTTAATATTCTCAAAAAATGAACTAAAAATATGGATAAGCTTGTTTTTCATATATGAATTTAAAATATTTATTCATGATCATTTTTATTTCATATGTTTCTTAAAATTTAAACTTCTTGAACCATCATCATGAGAAAATTTACTATGTCAAAGATTATCAATTCTAAGTGAAAAGCGTCCTTTGTCTATAATATTGAAGTTGACAGAAGTCTCACACTTTCAAGAGCTATAGAAACAGCATGAATTATTTTTCAGTGAAATGTTACTGAGAGTTCAATTCTTGCTTTAAGACATATCCATAGGGTTGTAATAATATTTACTCTGTTTTAATGTTTAACATTAAAGCAAGGTGGCTGAAGAGATAGGCTTTTCATATCTTGCCCAAGATGACAAATTGCTAATGTGCTTGAATCCTATTTGAATCAGGGTTGTAAAAGAGGAAATATTTCACATAGCTTTACCAGATTCTGGAATGCTTTAATTCCCTAAATAATGCTTGGTGGGAGCTTTGCTTTAGGATAATTGCCCACTTGTCCGCAGTGGACAGTATCATGTCGAAGGTGTATAACGTTGTTATTGTCTTAGAAGTTTTACAACACCATTTATAGCACACCGTTCTTAACTTCAAGGTCGCTTTGATATTTTCCATTGTGGAATCGACTTTCAAAGCCATACAGGGTGGCCAAGCGGGGGCTGGCTTTGCTGACTCATCCACTCTTGATGCTGGGCAGAAGGTTGAGAGTAACAACACACAAAGGCATGGCTTTTCACAGTAAGATATTTTCCTATTTGAATCAGGGTTGTAAAAGAGGAAATATTTCACATAGCTTTACCAGATTCTGGAATGCTTTAATTCCCTAAATAATGCTTGGTGGGAGCTTTGCTTTAGGATAATTGCCCACTTGTCCGCAGTGGACAGTATCATGTCGAAGGTGTATAACGTTGTTATTGTCTTAGAAGTTTTACAACACCATTTATAGCACACCGTTCTTAACTTCAAGGTCGCTTTGATATTTTCCATCGTGGAATCGACTTTCAAAGCCATACAGGGTGGCCAAGCGGGGGCTGGCTTTGCTGACTCATCCACTCTTGATGCTGGGCAGAAGGTTGAGAGTAATAACACACAAAGGCATGGCTTTTCACAGTAAGATATTTTGATTACAAAATTGTTGCCCCTTCAGTTCTCCTTACTTTTTAATGATCTTCGTAAATCAGAACAGGGATGGTGAAGACTGTGGTGTGTTTTCAGTCTGTGTGCAGGTACCACCTTGCACTGGTGGTCATAGAAGTTGGGTTGGCCTCAAAGAGGAGGAAACTTGTTCCTGCAGAATCTAAGTGGCATTAATTTATACCATAGCTCTGTTCTGATGCTCCCACCCCAGGGAGCAGGTTTTGAGGTGCCAGCCTCTGCCAGACAGCCTCTGTCAGGCCTCTGCCCAGTGGTCGGTCCTGACAGGCCTTGTCAGGTCTAACGCACCTGGTTGTATGCCATTGCCCACAGGGAGCATCAGGCTTCGGGAGGTGCTGTTTATTATAGTTGGCATACGAACATCTTGAGACCAGTGAAACTGTTTGATTCCACAAATGCCTCAAGTGTCCTGATGGAGGCACCTGGTCCAGTCAGCTGTGGTTGTTGCTGTTCAGTCGCCCAGTCGCATCCATCTCTTTGTGACCCTATGGACGCCAGGCCTCCCTGTCCCTCACCACCTCCTAAAGTTTGTCCAAGTTCATGTCCATTGCATCGGTGTTGCCATCCAGCCATCTCATCCTCTGATGCCCTTTTCTTCTGCCCTCAATCTTTCCCAGCATCAGGGACTTTTCCTTGATGAAAACTTGAATCAGCTGTTAGTGTCAATCAATAGTTGATTGATGTTCACATCAATCAACTATGATGTCTTAATTTTATATGAAAGGGAATGAAAAATGATGACAGAGAAAACCATGTTAGTGTTTGATTCATGCATTATCTTAACCCCGGTTTCTGAAAATTAAAACTCATTCCGTCAGATCTGTAGCCCTGCAGGAAGGGAGACACATGGTTGAGCAAATAAAAAGTGACAAGAGGCCAATTAGAATCCGGATGTCAGTCAGTTATCCCCAAGTCCAGGCTCAGAGGGCCTTGGTGCTGTTCATTCTGCAGAAGCAGAATGCAAAATAATGAGCTCAACACTTGAAAGCATGACATTGAATTTAGCATCAGTTTCATGGATTTTATAGTTGTGAGTCTTAGTAGCTGTGTTTTAGGCATGAAAAGATAAATACCTGACTTCCTTGCTGGCTCAGACGGTAGAGAATCTGCCTGCAATGCAGAGACAAGGGTTCAATCCCCGGGTCAGAAAGACCCCCTGGAGATAGGAATGGTAACCCATTCCAGTATTCTTGCCTGGAGAATTGCATGGGCAATGGAGCCTGGCTAGCTACCGTCTGTGCAATTGCAGAGTCAGACATGACTGAGTGACTAACACTTTCACTTTCACCACAGTATATAAGTGTGCTGCTGCTAAGTCGCTTCAGTCATGTCCGACTCTGTGCGACTCCATAGATGGGGCAGCCCACCAGGCTCCTCTGTCCACCGGATTCTCTAGGCAAGAATACTGGAGTAAGTTGCTATTCCCTCCTTCAGGGGATCTTCCTGACCCAGGGATATAACTTGGGTCTCCTGCATTGCAGGCAGACTCTTTACCATCTGAGCCACTAGGAAGCCCATTATATATATGAAATAAAGCAGCAAGAGCCATTTGTTGCCTGTTTTCCAGCGTACCTTGACTTACTACCCTGGCTTCTACCACTCACATCTCTTCAGTTACTCTATGTCAGTCTTCTCTCCCCTGAAAACCAAAGTTTATCCTGTCTTTCAATCCTTCACTATTTTCCTTTCCATAATTTTACCTTTTACTTTTTAATTTTCCTTTTCAGTTGTTTTTCTATCTTTTTGGTTATGAAAATAGGAAAAATCTGTCTTGGACTTACTTGTCTTTAACCCCAATACTTACTTGTTAATGAGCCTTTTAAGCAAAAAGAAAACGTTTCTCAGGACCAGAGATTTCCAAGAGTTACTGTATGTCGGTAAAATCTCATAAAATTGTTTATTTTTTCAGTGTTTGTATTTCATCCTGACTGTGAACATACCTCAAAAGCAGATTTCTCATCCATGCTTACCACTGGGGTGAAAAAGGGGAGGGGGTTTTCTTATTAATAGCTGTCATGTGGTAAAGGTCCAAATCTTATGAAAGAGTTTCCCTGAATGGTGTTTCAAATATGCCAGTGTTCCTTGCACAGGAATCACCGGCAGACGTGAACCCGTTCCTTTTGCTGGGTGAAGTCTGTCCTTGTCTGTTCCCTCCTGGATGTACCCGTGTCATATTCTTCATTCTCTGTTATCATTTATATCTTTATGTTTCTGTTTCTTCTTGTTCTCTTTATTTTTAGTCCCATCTCTTTCCCCCTTTCTCTAACTGATCACGAGACAGAGCTTGAATGGCTGCTGTTGTGCATACAGTTCTGCATTGTATACTCTGCTTTTGAAAATTGGATGACGATTACATTTTTAGTTCTCTATAAACTATCATGTGAAGTAGCTTAGATTGTTTTCTTCCTATACTGTGGATGTAGAAAGAAATGTTCTTCCTCCTATAAAAGCAAAAAGTGGATAAGGCTGTAAGAAAAAAAGGAGACGATTTATTCTCCCCACTTGCATAATTTTCTGTGCCATTTCAGTTACAGAGATAATGTATCTTAAAGATAGAGCGTTATAGCCGTCCAAAATGCGTGATGTTTTAATTGTAGAAGAATTTTAAAAGAAAAAGTTATGAGTCATTAAAATCTTTCAGGAAGCATTTAGAGTCCTGAGGTAAGTGTTTAGTGAAAAGTATTTTGAGGCAAATTTCCTTCAGGTGAAGAGACTTTTCTTTCTGGTGTTTTAGTGACTGTCAGTTAACCGTAGGGCTTCCCAGGTGGCTCTGTGGTGAAGAATATGCCTACCAATTTCAGAAGATGCAGGTTCGATACTTGAGTCGGAAAGATCCCCTGGAGAAGGAAATGGCAGCCCGCTCCTGTATTCTTGCCTGGGAAATCCCATGGACAGAGGAGCCTGGCAGGCTGCAGTCCAAGGGGTTGCAAAAGAGTTTGACACAACTTAGCAACTAACAACAGAAATTAACCATTATGTTATACCAGACGTGTTTCTAATCTGACAGTCATGCCGGATGTGTCACTGCTCAGATGGTAGATTACAGTGTGTCACTGGCTTTTCCGAAGCTGAAGCAGCTGTTGGGGAGGGGACATCTCCCTCCTTCCCCCTTGAGTCCTGTGGCTGAACTAATGATCCAGTTGACACTAGAAAGGTTAACAGACAAAAAAGAAACAAGTTTTGATTCAGGCAGCTTTTATACTTTTTAGACAAAGACACAATAAATTGGTGAGGAATTGACAGGATAAGAGACTTAGGCTTTGGTATCCAATTATGGAAGAATCTAAACCGAATTTGGTCTTGGGGGAGTCAACTAAAAAAGTCACAGGTCTTGTTTCTGGAGGCTTCTTCCCCCCAAATCTCCATCTCTGGTGATAAAAGCGACCTTCTCTCTGGCTGCAGAGAAAGAAACTCTCAAGTGAAAGATTGATTTCCTGCTTCAGAGAGACAGAAATGATTCTTCTTGTGTTGACCACTTCTAGCTAACTTTAATTCAGAATAATCAATATCGCACCCCTGTACATGTGGGGTGACCTACCCTGGGCCCCGATGAATTCCTCTTGAGGCAGAAAAAGTGTGATTTTGTGTCTCATTCACAAGGGCATTGTGTTTTTTGAATGATTCATATCTTCTCTCTAAAAGTTACTAAATGATCATATTTGTACTAAAAATTCAGAAGAGTCTCAGAAAGCTTTTCCATAAGGACATTTTATCACAAAATGGCATTCCTCAACCTTTCCTCAATGTTTATGGTAGAGGCTTTTGTTTCTTTTAAATCATAATTGCTACATTATCTGTCCGTCATCCTGAATCAGATGGGCAGGTGCAGCCCTGGGGAGAGGGGAAACATTCAGGAGCTTCTGCCTTCTCTGAATGGTCCAGCTGAATGAAAATTCTTATTATTATCCATCCTTTCCAAGCAGACATTAAGGCAAACAGCCCTTATGAAATTAGATATGGATCGACATTGTTGTCTTTGGGCATGAAATAGCTCATTTCAAGGTCTGTGAATCTTTTCTCTTGATTCTTTGTACATCAAAACAGCAACAAAAGTACCACTTTGAAGCGTGGCTAGACTTTGTTTCCTCTTATTATTCCATGAGTGTTTCTGTTTGGCAGTAATAGAAGGGTTAGAAGTTAAATGTAAACAGTTAACCTTTACAGTCATCAAAGTCAGGAGACCCTGTGAAGACAGTTTCCACGCTTGCCCTGGGCAGGGCTCTCTAAGTCAGTCTTTATTTTGGGCAGTGCTGTGGTCAAGGGCATCTGCAGGCTTCAACTTTGTGCCTGCGCTCAGCAGAAACAGGTCGGTCGGCGCTGTCACCGTCACCCTCAGGAGCAGTGCCCATCACGTGCCATCTCAGAGTGTACGAATCTTGACAGTCATAATCATGCTGCCTTTACACCAACTTAATATTTGAAGGGTTTCCCAGGTGCCACCAGTAGTAAAGAACCTGACCACCAATGCAGGAGATATAAGAGAGATGGATTTGACCCCTGTGTATGTCTCTGAGTGTTAGGTTTGGGGAGGAAATTTGTCCAGTGAAGTGACATACCAAAGATACTAATAGAGAATTTGCTTTATATTGTTGATCGGGGCTAACTGGAGCTTCCCTGGTGGCTCGGTGGTAAAGAACCTGCCTGCCCATGCAGGAGATGCAGGTTCAATCCCTGGGTTGGGAAGATCCCCTGGAGAAGGAAATGGCAACCCACTCCAGTTTTCTTCCCTGGGAAATCCCATGGACAGAGGAGCCTGGCCAGCTACAGTCTGTGGGGTCATAAGAGAGTCATACACAACTGAGCATACACACACACAGGGGCTAGTTATAACTAAGAAAGAGGAGTGACAGTCAGCAATTTAAAAAGTTAAAGAAATAGAGCTAGCATCCTTTTGAGTCATGCAGGTGAATCAATAAGTTTCTGAGAATGTATTGATCTCAGACTTCCCTCTGATGAGGTTGGAGCTCACGACTGGTACTGTTTCAAACATCAGCTCTGTGCATTAATAAGTTACTCAATATGGTACCTGTGCTATGCGCTTTTGAAAGACTCTCAGTATTTCTCAGAGCTCTAGGGTGAGCCACAGTGCAAGCAGCAAGTGACAACAGGGACGGGCATGTTTAATGTTTAGCTAAATTGGTTATGACCTGAGAAACAGATCAATACCAAAGGACTGAAATGAACAAAACCAAGATTATACTATCAGGGAAAGCTCAGTGTTCTATTTAAAACCTCAAACTACCATGTATTTTCTAAACTCTCACAACCTATGGCCATTAATTTCACCTTTTAAACTTTCTGATTTCCATTAACCATTATTGCTCATGCTGTATAATTTAAGCTTAACCACTCAGAATACAACATAACCTTATAACTTATTCTAAGACATTTAATTTAACAATACATTCAAAGAAAAAAATCAAAATTACCTTACATTAAAAATGAGCAGAAAAACTGTTTTAGAAATTAGGGGTGAATTTAGCATGAAATTATGGGAGCTAATAATCACATTAGCTTCCTAGGGCTCCCCTGGCAAGAACCACAACTGGAGGGCTGAAGACAGTAGAAATGTCCCGACCTCTTGTTTGGAGGGTAGAAAGCCTGATTCAAGGAGTCAATGGAACCCTGCTCCCTCTGGAACTTGTAAGGGCGGATCCTTCACTTAAATTTCTGGCAGTTTGCTAGCAACCCTTGGTCTTTCTTGGCTTGTGGCTGCCACGTACCGTCAGCCTCCATCACCCCGAGGTGTATTCTCTGTGTGTCTGTGTCTGCATTTTCCTCTGCTCACAAGGACACCATTCATAGTGTATTAGAGCCCAGTTTATGGACTCAACTTGATACCATCCGAAAGGATCCTGCTTATACATTATGAGACCCCATGGACGGGTGCTGGAGATGAGGGCTTCTACAAACATTTCTTGAGGACACAGTTCAGCACAAACAATAATCAAACTTTATTTATTAATGTAGCATATTATCCACTTCTCTTGTTGGAAATGCAGAACAGGGCACAAAGCAATAAGAGAAACAAAACACTTTGGCAAAATAGTCTAGACGTTGTGACCTCAAATGGGAAGGAAGCTTTTCAGAATAAATTTCTGACACGTGTTCTTCAAACCAAGCTTCGTATTTACTCTATAAATAAATCTAGACAGTTCCAAATCCCATGGAGTCACTCAGAGAGTATAAAAGGAGGGAATGCAGAACTCGTATTGTCTGAGGACAGCAACATTTCAAAATTAGAAAAAAAAAAAAGCAGTATGAAAAAAGCAGCTTTTATAAGATAATATCTCACAGAAATTTAGATAAAAATTCTAAACAAGGTATTGAAAATCCAAGTTGAGCAATATATATATAAAACATGACTAAAATAAGTTCACTCTGTGAATATAATTGGTACCAACATTTTAAAATATTCATATAATTATGTCATGATCAGATTAAACAGGAAAAAAAAGATCATTTCAGTATTTGTAGGAAAAATATTCCATGAAAAGTGTAACATCTCTCTTGAATTTAAGAAAAGTTCTTAATGTTCTAGGAAAAACAGAGCATCCTAACTTAATAGAGAAAAATCTACTACAAACAATTAATTAAATGTTAAAAACATTTCATTTAAAAGCATGAATAAGACAAAGATGAGCTATCATGAGTCATAGTCAAAGTTGTACAGTCAATGCCCACGTCCTCAGTTCTACCTCCATGGATTCAATCAACCACAGCTCATAAAAGAAAAAAAAAATTCCAGCAAATTTCAAAAAGGAAGGACGTCAAACACTGCCTAGAATTAAGTTTTTAATTAGCATTGTACTCAAAATTACTCTTTCCTTAAAAATGTTCTTCCAGATAGCTTCCATTTGTGAATTATAAAGAAAGGAGTTAAAAGTTTAACTGTTTTTATTGCACCTTGGCAGATGTAACTCACATACTATTTCATATAATTAATTCTTATAAATTATTTTTAGCACTCTGGACTTATTGCAACACATCATTGGGCTAATATGTTTAGGGGTAATCATTTAAGAATATATGTAGTCAAAGACTAACAAGTTGGGAAAGCTTTGGTTCCTTGAGAAAGCTGTCTTCCCTATATGATTAGTTTGCTAGGGTTGCCATGAAAACATACCAAGACTGGGTGGCTTAAGTAGCATAAACTTACTCTCCCACAATTCTGGAGTCTGAAGTCCGAGACCAAGGTGCTGGGAGAGTTTGTTCCTGCCAAGGGATCCCACCTCGCCTTGTGGACTGCTGTCGGTTCCCTGTGTCCTCACATGATCTTCCCTCTAGCCCGTGTCCATACTTCCTTTCAAGGACACTAGTCATATTGGATTAGGGTCCATCTTAATGGCCTTATTTTTACTAACTACTCTTTAGAGTCTGTATCTCCAAATGCAGTCTATTCTGAAGAGCTGGGGGTTAGCACCTCCACATATGAATCTGCGGAGAGGTGGGGGGACGGGACACCACCGCAGCTCTCAAGACCGCATTGGTGGCACCAGTTCTGTGTCGCATTTCCGGCTGCTCTGGTGGACCCAGCAGGAGAAAGCGCTTGGTGTGTGGTACTCAATTATTTCTTGAAGGAATGAAGAACAAGGGTCACTTTAACTGTGTTCTTAAACTGTATCCTTTCATTTCAAAATGCATGCATTTGTTTCAATGAGTCAAGAGATATAATCAACTAGTATATGTCAATTAAGAGCAATATATCCTTTATAGATTAACATGTCAATATTAAATCACTCAGGCAGTTTCTAAGGCCAGTTCATGTAGTTTTAGATGAAAAGATGTGTGTGGGTTTTTTTTTTTTTAATCTTGACAGAACTTTACTTTGAATCATTTTGTAAAACTTAAATAGAAAGCGGTTGTTCAAAAGTCTGGGGTTTAAGAACTTGGTAACCGTTGCTGACTATTCAGAGCTTCCCAGCTGGAGAGTGAACATCTGTCTTCCCACCACATCCCTTTGGCTGACCTAGCTTCACTGTTGAGGGCATGTCACTGTCACTTAGCCCAGGCCCTACTGTCACACGCATCTTTCTTTTTTCACCAGCAGGTTCTGGTATCAAAGCCTGGAGTGTTCAGCCCTGCACGGGTCCCCCAGCTGTGACTGGTGATGGCATTCAGCAGGCCCAGGCTGCTCTGTGTGTGAAGGCAGTGTGCCCGTGGGATGATGTGAGCTGCCCTGAGACTCTCAAGGCCCATGTGCGAGTGTGGTGGACAGCTGTGGAGGTCAGTGCCCACATCATTGCTTGGTGTGGATTTAGGTACATGCATTTCTTTATTGCCAGGGTCAAAGATCATGCTCTTTGCACAAAAGTACACAAAGAAACACAAGCACTTTCTCCCTTGAGAAGGCAGGATGCTGATGGAGGGGACCCTAAGGTGGCCAGAGCAGCTCTCCCCGAGCTGCCTCCACTCACACCAGCCTTGTAGGGGAAGACGGATCCGATGGTGGATCTGGTCTCCTATACTCACTGCATCTCCCATGCCTACACCAAGGACCAAGCACCATTTATTGGTACTGAGTAAATCTTCCTGGGGGTCAGCGAGAGAGAAAACATCCCAGGAATCCAGCTGATCTAGACTATCCATGCTACGTAAGCTGTCTAGCCATGTTCATTGGAAATTTGGGGAAGGGGAGTCCTATTAGCATTAGTCAAAGACCTTGTCTAGTGATATAATGTGGTTTGTGATACCTACCATATCACCTTTTGCAAGCTGCTTCCTAGACACCCATTTTGTCCTCACAGTATCTTTTGAGATGTGGATTCTATTATCCTTCAATAAATGGGGAAAGTATGGGTCAAAAGGAGAGAGTGGGACAAATAGAGTAGCACTGAAAAATATACACTAACCTATGTAAAATAGGTAGTTGGAGGGAATTTGCTGTCTGATGAAGGGAGCACAGACCCTGTGCTCTGTGACAACCTAGATGGGTGGAATGGGGTGGGAGGGGGGTTCCAGAGGAAGGGGACATATGTATACTTATGGCTGCTTCATGGTGAGGTATGGCAGAAACCAACACAATATTGTAAAAAAAAAATCAAATAGCATGGAGTGAGTGGTGACCTGGAACCAGGAAGAGATGGATATCTGCTGATGCCTGGAAATGAACTAAGGGCTGCATGGCCCTTAGTAGAACGTGCTGGGGCTTTCCCACGTGGGCACCTATCTATGCTTGTGGCCCCGCCATGGCCACGTGCCTGCCACCTGTGGAGGCAGTGGACTCCGGCAGCTCCCATATTTTCGGGCAGCTCCCATGTTCTCTGAGAATGAAATCGTAAACCCCTCATGGAAGCAGTGTGGGCATTCTCAGGGAAGGGGAGAAGACTGTCTGCTGCCACATGCAGAGCGGGGATGCAAGCACTGGAAATACAAGAGATGGTCCCGCAGAGCCACAGTGACCCCTGGGTGCCGGCCTTCCTCTCCTCTGTGGCGGTATTCTACAGACAGTGCTTCAGTCCCATGGGAGGATGCTGTACCTGTCCTCACCTCAGTGTTGATGGCCAGGGATACTGCAAAACCTCCAAGTCTCCAAAACATGAAAGCAGTGAGGCAAACCGCAGAGCAAGGTGGAGGGCTTCCCCATCCCTCCTCAGACCAGTCGCGTGCCCACTGGGCGGAGGGAAGCCAGGTGCAGAGCAAAGTGGGGGCCACGCGAGGACCACAGTGTCCTGGGTGGGAGCAGGGGCTCAAGGCCAGGACTTGGAGCCTAGGGTCCTACTGTGTCCACCCCACCCAGACTGTTTCTAAACGTTGGTGTTTCCAGCCCCAATGGGGGATTCATACATAACACCAGCCTTGCAGGACCTATATGAGTCTTGCAAGGTGGGCATTGTTATCCTCATTTTAATATAGGAAAATGAGGTCCCTGGATGCTAAATGCACATCCTGAGGATGTGCAGCTGGGATGGACACCTGTGTACCCTGAAGTCCTCTCCTCTGTGCTTCATGGGAGTTGGATGCCCTGGTGGCTCCTGTGGGACAGGTGCAGTGTGCAGAGACTGGGCACACAGGGCGCAGAGACAAGGGCACCTCCCTCTCGGCCGGTCCAAAGGCTCCACTGTGCTGCCACGCTCTGACATCTCAGGACCAAGAGGAGAGGGCTCTCATGCTGACACTGTGATGTGCTTGTTATGAGCAATATTTGTTATGGAAAATCCAACGTGAAGGTTTACAGATAAGGGGAGGAGAGAATCTTGAATATGGGAAACACTCTTATTATTAAGATCTGAATTTGTTGTCCTGAGCAACAGCAAGAATGCCCTTCTCTGACAGTGGATCCAAAGATACCTGGGAATTCATCAGCCAGTGGTAAGCATCTAGTGAGCTGAATGGAAAATGCAGTGTGTTCTTCCATGGCACCATCATCCTCAAAACTGCTTGGTTTCACTTCTTCCTTACACAATGAGCTCAGAAGTCTTTTTAGCAGCAAAATCCCGTAAGGATGTAAATATGCCCCATGCAGTTCCAATCATAACACAGAGAATCTGAAAATGTTCATGATGAGAACCTTGTAAATGGATGCGAGTTTGCTTCTTCTTCTGCTTTTTGAATAACAAGCATGAATTTTTCAGAAAAACAAATTATAATGCATTCTTTAAAATGAGGAACTTTAAATGAAGGTGTTTAGTGACAGCTCAAAAGTGGACCAGTTTCTTATGGCATGAGCTTGTTACATCTCCCAGTGAACAGCAATGTGTTATTCACAGCTACATGTAAGTCAGGGGCTGATGAGTCATTTGGATGCTGAGGAATTATAATAATTTGTAGATTGTTGCTCTGTAGTTTCCTTAGGTCTTGCATTTTAATAGTTTGAATTACGGTCTTGAGGTCCTTGTCTAAGTCCTGCTTTGTCCACCTCCAGACCTGAAGTGGTGACTTTCTTCCTACAAAGGACTGTAGAAAGGACCAAAAATTGCTACCTTCACAAATCAGATTGCTGGGTTCAGTCCTGTTCACATTCTTGCTAAAGGATTCTTCATTTTCCTCTGATCATATGATTCTCAGATGAAAACTAGTGCAAGAATGGTGTTTAAGTGACTTAGCTGTTTTAACTGACTTTACCCTAGATAAAAATGTGGACTTTGTTTGGGATCTGAATGCCTCTCCAGGCAGCCTTACTGATTTATCCTATTAAAAGGAAAGGTATTATTAAACTGGTTCTCAATTATATATGCTGCTTTTAAAGAAGCATTTTTTCAAGACTGTTTCTTCAGTTCTGTTTCCATGAATAATAGCCTACTGGTTAATACTGATTATTAGATGCATGCTAAGTTGCTTCAGTCATGTCCAACTCTTTTGCAACCCTATGGACTGTAGCCCGCCAGGCTCCTCTGTCTATAGGATTCTCCAGGCAGGAATACTGAAGTTGGGTGCTGTTTCTTCCTCCAGGGGATCTTCCTGAACCTGCATCTCTTAGGTCTCCTGCATTGGCAGGTGTGTTCTTTACCACTAGTGCCACCTGAGAGACCCAATACTGATTATTGGCGACTTTCAAATTTGAATTTAATTACAAATATAACAACAACAACAACAACAAATCCTGGGGAAAATGTTCCTATTCTAAATGCATAGATACATTGCAATTAAGACTGCAAACTAGTACAGCTACTATGGAGAACAGTGTGGAGATTCCTTAAAAAAACTGGAAATAGAACTGCCTTATGACTCAGCAATCCCACTGCTGGGCATACACGCTGAGGAAAACAGAATTCAAAGAGACATGTGTACCCCAATGTTCAATGCAGCACTGTTTATAATAGCCAGTACATGGAAGCAACCTCGATGTCCATCAGCAGATGAATGGATAGGAAAGGTGTGGTACATATACACAATGGAGTATTACTCAGCCATTAAAAAGAATACATTTGAATCAGTTCTAATGAGGTGGATGAAACTGGAGCCGATTATACAGAGTGAAGTAAGCCAGAAAAAAAAACACCAATACAGTATACTAATGCATATATATGAAATTTAGAAAGATGGTAATGATAACCCTATATGCAAGACAGCAAAAGAGACACAGATGTATAGAACAAACAGTCTTTTGGACTCTGTGGGAGAGGGAGAGGGTGGTAATGGATAGGAAAGGTGTGGTACATATACACAATGGAGCATTACTCAGCCATTAAAAAGAATACATTTGAATCAGTTCTAATGAGGTGGATGAAACTGGAGCCGATTATACAGAGTGAAGTAAGCCAGAAAGAAAAACACCAATACAGTATACTAATGCATATATATGAAATTTAGAAAGATGGTAACGATAACCCTATATGCAAGACAGCAAAAGAGACACAGATGTATAGAACAAACAGTCCCTCTGTGGGAGAGGGAGAGGGTGGGATGATTTGAGAGAATGGCATTGAAACATGTGCAATATCATATGAGAAACAAATCGCCAGTCTGGGTTTGATGCAGGATACAGGATGCTTGGGGCTGGTGCATTGGGATGACCCAGAGGGATAGTATGGGGAGGGAGGTGGGAAGGGGGTTCAGGATTGGGAACACATGTACACCTATGGCGGATTCATGTTGATGTATGGCAAAACCAATACAATATTGTAAAATAAAAAAAAATAATAAAAAGACCTAATGTATCCAAGCAGTAGAAAATAATAATGTAGTAGGCTTTGGGTAACTAGACTTTATTATTCTTTAGGTAAAAAGCATATGACAAAGGATGGACATGGAATCATAAATATGTCACTCAGAGAGCTACAAGGGGGGTTTGTGTGGGTGGTGGGGCTGGAGGACCTTAGGGTGTTAAGGAATTGGACTTTGTTTAATTTATTACATGCCAGGAAGACTTCTTTCTGCCTTTTAAAATCTGTAAATCTGAAGTTTCTTTTCACTGACACTGCAGACAATTCTAAAAGAGCAAGCTGATTTTTCTTCTTTTGCTATTATGCCATTCATTTGCTTCTTATCTGGTATATATTTCTCCAAGTCATCCCATTTATATATTTATATATATAGCAATTATATATAATAAATATATATATATAGTTTAGTGTTTAATGGGTATATTGAATACACCAAAATTTATGTGATCATACTTTGTATATCAATGCTTATCTTTCCATTGGCTGGATTATTCTAAAATTCTAAAAGTAAAGTGGATTCAAGAATATAAGTTTATACTTTTTTTTTTTACTTAAAAAAAAAAATTTTAACCCTCTCCCACCTCCCTCCCCATCCCATCCCTCAAGTTCATCCCAGTGAATCAGCCCTGAGCACCCTGTCTCATGCATAGAACCTGGACTGGCGATCTATCTCACATATGATAATATACATGTTTCAATGCTATTCTCTCAAATCATCCCACCCTCGTCTTCTCCCACAGAGTCCAAAAGACTATTATTTACTTCTGTGTCTCTTTTGCTGTCTCGCATATAGGGTCATCGTTACCATCTTTCTAAATTCCATATATATGCATTAATATAATATTTTATACATATATAATATATAATATACTTTAAAAAATTATCTGATTTATTTGTAAAATAGTAAACATTATAGTTCCAGGAATAACTACAGGAGTACTCATTTCTCTGCTGACGGTGGATGATACGGCTGTTTGGTTTTTCCAACAATGCCGTGAACACGCAGTTGATAATTTCCTGTTTGCCTTTAGTCTGCAACAATTGGCCTGGCTGCTTGCTTTAGGGATGCCCCTCTGGGACCGGCCACTTGTGTTTGGTCTGTATGAGCTAGGACAGGTCTGCGTTCCGACAGAGCGGGGAGTGATTTGCCCGCGCTTGTTACTGGATGGAAATGATTTTATCATTTTACCTCATAGTTACATGCTTGCCTTTTTTGTACCTATATTTGTTTATATTTGTATAGGTTTCTCCTGTTGCTCTACTTCTCTTTCACAGGTGCAGCTGCTGCATTTTAACCATGAGATCCTTTCTCCTTTTTCATGGCCGGGTTCTCAGGTCCTAAGGTGAGAGAGGATTTTATTAGTATGAGAATGTCTTCCCTTACTTTCTTCATTTACTGTTATTTCGTGCTTTCCTCAGAGGTTGACCTTATTTCTTTATCTAATTATATGCACATATGTTATGTACCTTAACACAATAATGATAAATGTATACATCTATACTGTGGCAAGTGGAAGATACATATGGTTACTTCTTTCTTTTTTTGGTTACACCACATGGCATGTGGGTTTTTGTCTCCCCGGCCAGGGATGGAACCCTCGCCCACCCTATTGGATGTGCAGAGTCTTAACCGCTGTACCATCAAGCCTTAACGTTTATTTCTTCTCAGTTTTCTTTTTCTTTGGCTTTTTCTTGAAGTGGTCTTTTCTATTTTATTATTTAGTGCTTTTTTAAAAAATCAAGTAATGCTCTGTTTTACTTTGGATACTTGTGTAAAATGTTTTGAGTTTTGTTTTATCCTAAAATATATTTTTCTCTCTGAAAAGTGAAGGCTGTCTTACTTCGTATAGGACTCCTGATTGTGGTCTTTCTTTTTTCATTGATTTTTACCTTCTTATAGTTCAGTTGAAAGTTTAGATACCATTTTTTCCTACTTATATAGGTTTTTCAAATTCTTTATGGCAGTTATTCTCCCAGGCTCGGGCAGGAAGGCAGCTCATCTACCCAGGTTCTTCACCTTTTGAGAAGCAGACATCTGACCTTGGATCCTGGAAGAGCTGAGCTGCCCGGAGCTCTTGGCCAGGCTGGGAGGGTGCTCTGAGGTTCTGTCCCCAGGGTCCAGTACAGCCCATTCCATCTACACGGGCACATCTGGCCTCCAGGTCCTCTGGGGCTGGGAGCTAGGGCAGGACCCTCCTCCAGATACTGGAAGCTTGAGGTCATGTCCACTCCTGCAGTTCCTGGGGTCCTGTGATGAGCCATCCGTTTGTCAGCCAAGGACCTTCCTTCTTGCTTTTGGATGAGCTGTGTTCTGAAGAAGGTCCTTGGGGAAAACATGAGGACTGGAGCTGTCCTGCGTGACAGCCTGAAGCAGCGGGTTGGCTGTTGAAGGTCACAGAGGTTCTTGTTTAATCATTTCCTGCACACTGGGGTCTTGGCTAAAAATATGCTGAAGCAAGTGATGAGAAAGCCAGTTTTGCTCTGAAGAGAAGGTAGGACCTAGAATTGAGTTGTAAAACACATTATTTTTTAAGTTTAAGATTATAGTTGCTCTTATACAGAACTTCAGGAATTACTCCGGGAAAAAGCAAGCACACTGACCGTGGGCTGACCCGTCCTCCCTTCTGTGTGGCGTCTGTGAAGATACTAACCTATGGGCTCAGAGCCTGTTTTTCCTCAGAGTCTATTTCCTTTAAAAACAGGTAGTTTGGATTTATTTTTAATATTGCACCGAGGCCACAGTTACCATGACAGGCTTCTATTTGATCCTGTTGCTTCCTTGTGGAGAAACACGGCATGTGACCCTGTTCTCTGAAGACGGTTGTCTTCTCCCCACTAAGTCTCCATGTTCCCTAAGTAGACATTCATTTTCTGTGTTCCCAGTTTTGACTTGCTTCACAGTTCTGCTTCTGTGCATTGGTTAGTCTCTCAACATGTGATAATTTATCCAAATCTTTATTGAAGTGTGCCAGCCAGAAGTGAGCTCAGTTAGTAAGGCATGTTGTAGACAGTGGGCTGATTGTCCGACCGGCTGGATTCCCTTCCTAACCAAAGGTAGGTCCCCAGGCCCTCAGTTTTAAAAGCAAAAGTCACTCTGTCAACTTCCCCAGATTCAGGGAACCCATCTTTCTTAGGCATCCTGTATGTTTTATTCTGACATTGCCACCTTCTTGCTTTTGCCTTGTGGGTTTACCTTTCTGCTGGGCTTCTGTATTTTGACACATCACTTTAAAACTGTCCACTGTCCCCTCTCTGCACAAGCTGCAACCAAATGGGTGTCCATGCCTGTGTGCTCAGTTGGGTCTGATTATTTTATAATTCCACGGACTGTAGCCTACCAGGCTCCTCTGTTCTTGGGATTTCTCAGACAAGAATACTGGAGTGGATTGCCTTTTCCTCCTTCAGGGGATCTTCCTGATCCAGGGATTGAACCTGTGTCTCCTGAATTGGCAGGTAGATTCTTTACCACTGAGCCACCTGGGAAGCCCCCAGCTATGTGTGACCTAATGTAATTATATATATCTAAAGATAAGCTGGGTGCATCTACTAGGATGACTCCTCAAGGACCAGTTCTAGATGTTTCCTGTTGAGTTTCTTTGTTGTGCACCCAGCTGTTCAATCGACACAAGTCTATATTATATCAAAACAACCAACCAAGTGACTCAAGACTATTTAAACATTAAACTAGCTTGCAGGGATAATTATAGATGAGTTGATTGCTTGATTTGGAGTTACTCTTACTTTGGCCAGCAGAAAAGTAGTAATTCTAGTAGTAATAATGCCATAGTAAATTGTACATCATTCATGTGGTAGTATTGCCATACATATGTGCTGGGAATCAGCAGGTTCTCACTGAAAACATGGAGCAAAGCATGAGGAAGAAAGAGGTGTCCAGGGCAGATCCTGGGCTGTTGAAAGTATAAGTTACAAGCATTCAAAGTAATGGCTGATTCGATTGACTTTTAAAGTAAAGGAAACATGAGATCCTCACCAGAAATATGTAAACCTAATTATCAAAAAGGTTATAGCAATCAAGATTAGCAAATGACAGAGTCAAAGAAAATAATAAGAAAGCTACAAATCTTATTTTACTGGCATAAAAGATAATACCAAATCTCTCAAATGTTCATTGTAATTTAATATCTTGCATCACTTCATTTCTAAGCTGTAAAGCACTTCACATTATGTTTCTAGGTTCTTTTCCTCCCTTAGTTCTCTTGCTTACAGGTTTTCAGAGCTATAGATGACCTGAGAGATCATTTGACTAAAAAATGAAACAAAACACTCATTTTAAGAGGAAGAAGCCGAAGTTGGAAAGATCTCAGTGACTTGCCCTCAGCTGACTCAGGAGAACCAGGGAAGGAACTCAGACCTCCCAAGTCCAAGTCCAGGTTTTGGTTTTGTTTCTGCTTATCGTGCTCTGAATCAGAGCTTAACTTCTCTCCGCTTTGTGCGGTTTATTGCATGTTTCTCTTACTGTGGTAACTATGGGAACTCTTCCTTAGATGCCTGACCTTCCTACTTGGAGTCCTGTGCTACAAACTGTAAATGCAACACTTGACATTTTATCAGCAATTTAAATAATTTTCAGTATCATCTAATCAATAGAGAAGGGTCTCTACATAATATTGTAAGATTACAGATGCAATTAAATAGTATTCGAAAGTCCTTCTTACCTGCCTGTTAATTTCAGCAAACTCTATAATTGGCACATTTGTTTGTGCCATACATCAAATAAATCAAACTCTACTGATAAAATTGATTTTAGATAGAACATAAAACAGTTCCTTGAGTGTCAAACAGAGCATAATTTTCTCTCCACTCATTCTAGAAATAAACAATAGCACCTAATACAAGTGGTACATTTCTAAGAGAAGACCAGTGATGTATTGAAACAGTATTCTATTTGATGAAATAAAACCTCCTTCAAACGAAACAGATTCACAAAGACCCAGCAGATGTATATTTTCTGCTGGGATTTATAGAACCATCTGGTCTTGGAATTTTGAGTCCTGTACTTTGCATTCAGTTCTGTCTTTAAAACATCCAGTAATTTTAAATACAGTCTATTTTATGCACAAATGTAAATATATTTATGTTTACTCATGACTTTGGTTCAAATAAATTGTGCTTATGTTTGGAAACTACTGAAAGTTTAATTTTTTCCATAAGAGGCTAATCTTATTAGCATAATATTTCATGATGTTATGGCTGTTTCATGTTTAACTTATAAAAAGCCTTCAAAGTTAAGAAGTAAGATTTCAGCAATTCTTGTAAAGCTTTTAATGAACCAGTTTAATTACAAGAGTGTTCCCAGGTTTGTCTTTGAAAGCTATTGCTATTTTTAACAGAACACTGTAAGGACATCTCCTACTCTCCTTGGATCTGCGGGTACAAATATCTTCCATGAACAAGTCGTTGAAATCAAGGTGAGAACAGACGTCACAGCAGGACAGAGGGCATGAGACAGCCCTGAAAGATGCAAAACACGATGTGTTCAAAAGGTGATATAGTTAATGAATTAGCCTCTGCTGATAACATCCACTTTTAAAATAGCATAAAAGATTCGCTTGAAAATAGCCTCCCCTAAGTTCTGAGGATATAAGTTCTCTTCCAAATATAGAGTTTATTATAATCCATGACATATCAGGGGAAAATATCCTATATCAAACCTAGGTTATTAATAAGTAGTGTTTCATTAGATTGTTTAAATTAGGAATTGTCTCTTAATCCCCCATATTTGTTTTGTTCCTGTTAGTATTATTTAGAATTATTAAGTATTGATGTTGAAAGTTAGTGAGATTTTGCTTCAAATATTCTCCCATTAAATATAAAAGTACTTACCTGTAAAACCAGGATGTGTGGCATGCAGATCCCAAGGAGAATGACTGACACGAAAGAAACTAAAGATTTTTGGTTCATCTGAACCAAAAATTAAGTTAAAGAAAGCTAATAAGACCCAGGTAGAGCTGAAATTTCAATGTGTTAAGGGAATTGTTAAAAACAGAAAACTCCTAGTTTTGTCTATAAGCAAATTTCAGCTCTACACCATTGCAGGAGACATACATAAGCTAAATACTGAGGATGTTCAAATATAAACATGTAAGCAAAAGTAAGGCTGATTTCCAAAGAGATAGAAACATGAGCGGCTGTAACAACATTAAAGAAAGCCAAATGTAAGGAAGAAAATCATTAACTGAGATGAGAGAGCCTAGTTTCATTTAATAATCTACACGTGATATGATTAAAAATTCTGACCTTTGAAATAGCTTAACATCCACTCAGCTCGCTTTAACTAAAGTGTATTTGAGCATTATTAATGAAATCAGTTTATGAAAGGTATATCCAATTGTGCACCCTATAAACTAAAATTCACTTCACCTACAAATATTCATGGAGGATTTTCAAAAGTTGATTATATGCTACATCACAAGAAACACTAAAATTGTTTAGAACAAACTTCACATGGCTAATACTCTTCAACTAATCTAAAATTAAGTGATTATATTTAAACTAAAATTGTTATTTAGAAATTATGAAATCATTTGAGCAAATATTTTGTCAAGCAGATAATGAAAGTTAAGTGGAATACAGTATTTAAGAAATAGTAATGACAACATTATGTTAAAAGTGTGTATATCAGAATTTAAAATTTATGAATTGAAGACATTCATAGCAATTCTCTTCCTTGGGGCTATGAGGATTATGAACACTTTTTAGTGTTTTCTTCTTGGTACCTTATTTTCTAGTTTTAATACAAAGAGGTTTTATTAGTTTTTTAAACTTCCTCCAAAATTAGTGATTAGCGTGATTATTAGTAATTAGTAGTGATTATTTTACTTTGTAATTTTTAAAGAGCTATACTTATAGAAAAAGGATAGAATTTGTGATGTGTTATATAGTGACAATTCCATCCATGAGAATGCATTTGTGTTCTTTTAAGCCATGTTGTTTGCAGTAACTTGTTGCACTGCAGTAGATAACTAATACAATTATAAAGAAAAGAAAATGAAATGTCATTAACAATATGAAGAAACATCAGTGGTTTCCTGCTGTGAACGCTTCACTTCAAAATAATTTGGGGGAAGCTCAGTATTTCTCACTAATTCAAATGAAACATCATCTAAAGATATGCAATGCTTATGTACTTAATTATCTCATAAGACCTTCATATGTTTTGTTTTATGTCATATATAAACAATATAGATCCACAGCATTAGATAAACTTGTAGTCTGCTGCTGCTAAGTTGCTTCGGTCGTGTCCGACTCTGTGCGACCCCATAGATGGGGCAGCCCACCAGACTCCCCCATCCCTGGGATTCTCCAGGCAAGAACACTGGAGTGGGTTGCCATTTCCTT
Organism: Aepyceros melampus; assembly: GCA_006408695.1. Taxonomy (NCBI): domain Eukaryota; kingdom Metazoa; phylum Chordata; class Mammalia; order Artiodactyla; family Bovidae; genus Aepyceros; species Aepyceros melampus. The sequence goes on from SJXQ01012106.1 coordinate 486,054, forward strand.
CTCCAATGCATGAAAGTGAAGTGAAAGTCGCTCAGTCGTGTCCAACTCTTAGCAACCCCATGGACTGCAGCCTACCAGGCTCCTCTGCCCATGGGATTTTCCAGGCAAGAGTACTAGACTGGGGTGCCATTCCCTTCTCTGACATTTGTTATCAGTTCCCCCCAAATTGTCATTTTTATTTTTTCTTTAAATTATTATTTGTACTTTTCCCTGTATAAGCAAATGAACGGTGCTAAAATGTAAGAAACAAGTGTGAAAAATAAAAGTAGACAGTGTTATATGTTTTTGCAATTTTTAAAGCCTTTCATTATTGGCATATTTTTAATACATGGAATGCAGCAATGTATTTTCAATACATTGGGACATTGATGTTCCACAGTTGCAGAGTTTTGATCAATTCATGGAAAAATGCATGAGGTACAGTAGTCCAGCCTCCCCACTAGGAACTTATGTTCCCACCAAGGAATGTTAATTCTCTCCAACAACTGAAGCATCCAGGGATATTCCTAAAGCAGTCTGCTGTCTTCAGAATCTCCTGATTTTGTTAAATGAATCATTAATGTCCGTACCTATGTCCTGAAGTATTTACTTACGTACACATGTCTGTCTCTGGGCCAAACTGGATGTGGTCTGAGTTTGGGGGTGACACTTTGGGACAGTTGAAACCTACACAGTCATTAAACTAGTTGCCTTTTTTCAACTCTCACCACCAAGACTGATTTAATTTAGTTTCTACTGGTTTAATTTTAAACAGCAAATTGCTGCACTTTAAAAAGCTTTGCAAAGTTTTCTGTGCTATTTTTCACTATAAAGAATTGTGAGTTAAAAAAGATGCATACATCCAATTTTGGAGAAAAATTTTTTTAAACTAATTTGGAATTACATTGCAAAATAGTCTGCAAACACATTCTCTTAAGTTCTAATTCATTCAACAACCTTGTTTGAATGGCAGTTGTGGTTTATGAACAAGAACATATTTATAACTGTGTCATTATGCAAAAGTTATTTACAAACTGAAGAAGTCAGTTATCTTGTTCTCTAAAGTTTATTCCCAAAATAAGAGCTGCATTTGAATTTATTCTGTATAAGGCATTCTTGCTAAGTGCTTAACTTGCATTAACTCCTTTGATGTGCTCAACAACTTCATGAAATAGATTATAATATGCTCCTCACTTACAGAAAAGAGTGAAGTCCCAAAAGTTTAAATAGCTTCTCCAGTGTAACTTGTTTTTAATGTGAAAGACAGGATACAAATCCAGATAGGCTGATTCCTGAAATCATACTCTCAAACTCAGAAAAAAAAACCAAAACTGGTTATTAAAAACTAATGAGCTGGCTTTTAAAATTTCATTTCATTTAAATATTTGTTTTGTGTATAGGAGCCACTAATCAAGAAGACAGAGTAGAAAGACATGCACTCATCTTCTCCTGAGAGGACTCCAAAATTACAATTCACTTCTGAACAACCATCAGTAGGAGAATGTTGGATCCCACCAAAAAAAGATAGCCCACATCCAAGGGCAAAGGAGAAGCCCCAGCAAGATGCTAGGAGTGGTGAAATCTCCTTTAGAATCAAACCCCGTACCCACCAGAGACCCTCAGAGGGCTCAAACAAAACCTTGTGCATACCAGGAGACCCTGCAGAGATGAGGCCAGACCTGCCTTTGAGTGTTTGAATGTCTCCTGCAGAGGTACCTGCAGTAGCAGTCAGCAGTGGCCTGCTGGAGGGGCAGGGGCTCTGAATGCAGCAGACCTGGGTGTGGCATAAGCCCTTTTGGAAGAGGTTGCCATTAACCCCACCATAGAGCCGCCTGAACTTACACAGGACTGGGGAAACAGACTTTTGGAGGGCACAAACAAAACCTTGTGTGCACCAGGACCCAGGAGAAAGGAACAGTGACCCCACAAGTGATCGCTCATACTTGCCCATTAGTGTCCAGGAGTCTCCAGCAGAGGCATGAGTCAGTGGTGGCCTGCTGCAGGGTCGGGGGCAGAGAGTGAAGCAGTGAGTGCCTGGGACCTTTTGAAGAAAGTTCCATTATCTTCATTACCTCCACCATAGTTTGCTCTCAAGGAGATCAAACAAGTCAATCCTAAAATAAATCAGTTCTGAACAGTCATCGGAAGGATCGATGCTGAAGCTGAAACTCCAATACTTTGGCAACTTGATGGGAAGAACTGACTCATTAGAAAATACCCTGATGCTGGGAAAGGCTGAAAGCAGGAGGAGAAGGGGACGACAGAGGATGAGACGGTTGGATGGCATCACCGATTTGATAGACATGAGTTTGAGCAAGCTCCGAGAGTTGGTGATGGATAGGGAAGTTTTGTGGCTGCAGTCCATGGGGTCACAAAGAGTTGGGCACAACTGAGCAACTGAACTGAACTGATACTTTTGTTTCAGGTTAAACAACAGGGAGGGAATGCAGCCCGACCCATTAACAGAAAATTGGATTAAAGATTTACTGAGCATGGCACCACCCACCAGAACAAGACCCAGTTGCCCCCATAGTTATCTTCCTTTCTCCCATCAGGAAGCTTCCATATGTCTCTTATCCTTATCCTGCAAAGGGAAGAGAGAATGAAAACCACAATCACAGAAAACTAATCAAACTGATCACATGGGCCACTGCCTCTTCTAACTCCATGAAACTATGAGCCATGTTGTGTGGGGCCACCCAAGACAGACTGGTCATGGTGGGGAGTTCTGACAAAATGTGGTCCACTGGAGAAGGGAATAGCAAGCCACTTCAGCATTCTTGCCTTGAGAACCCCATGAACAGCATGAAAAGGCAAAAAGATAGGACACTGAAAGATGAACTCCCTAGGTCGGTAGGTGTCCAATATGCTACTGGAGATGAGTAGAGGATTAACTCCAGAAAGCATGAAGAGATGCAGCCAAAGTAAAAGCAACACCCAGTTGTGGATGTGACTGGTGTTGGAGGTAAAGTCCGATGCTGTGGGGAAGAATCCCTTAGAAGAAATGGAGTAGCCATCATAGTCAACAAGAGTCTGAAATGCAGTAATTTGGGTGCAATCTCAAAAATGACAGAATGATTTCTGTTCATTTCCAAGGCAAACAATTCAGTATCACAATGATCCAAGTCTATGCCCCAACCAGTAATGCTGAAGAAGCTAACAGTTCTATGAAGACTTATAAGACCTTCTAGAACTAATACCCCCAAAAGATGTCCTTTTCATTAGAGAGGACTGGAATGAAAAAGTAAAAAGTCAAACCTGGAATAATAGGCAAATTTGGCCTTGGAGTACAAAATGAATTGGGGTAAAGGCTAACAGAGTTTTGCTGAGAGAATGCACTGGTCATAGCAAACACCCTCTTCCAACAACTCAAGAAAGATTCTACACATGGACATTACCAGATAGTCAATACCAAAATCAGATTGATTGTATTCTTTGCAGGCAAAGATGGAGAAGCTCTATACAGTCAGCAAAAACAAGACCAGGAGCTGACTGTGGCTCAGATCACAAACTCCTTATTGCCAAATTCAGACTTAAATTGAAGAAAGTAGGGAAAACCACTAGACCATTCAGGTATGACCTGAATCAAATCCTTTATGATTATACAGTGAAAGTGACAAATAGATTCAAGGGATTAGATCTGATTTAGTGCCTGAAGAACTATGGTCAGAGGTTCATGACATTGTACAGGAGACAGTGATCAAGACCATCCCCAAGAAAAAGAAATGCAAAAAGGCAAAATGGTTGTCTGAAGAGGGCTTACAAATAGCTGAGAAAAGAGGAGCAAAAGGCAAAGGAGAAAAGGAAAGATATATTCATCTGAATGCAGAGTTCCAAAGAATAGTAAGGAGAGATAAGAAAGCCTTCCTCAGTGATCAATGCAAAGCAATAGAGGAAAACAATACAATGGTAAAGACTAGAGATCTCTTCAAGAAAATTAGATACCAAGGGAACATTTTATACAAAGATGGCCACAATAAAGGACAGAAATGGTATAGACCTAACAGAAGCAGAAGATACTAGGAAGAGGTGACAAGAATACACAGAAAACTACACACAAAAGATCTTCATGACCCAAATAACCATGCTGGTGTGATCACCAACCTAGAGCCAGACATCCTGGAATGAGAAATCAAGTGGGCTTTAGAAAGCATTACTATGAACAAAGCTAGTGGAGGTGGTGGAATTCCAGGTGAGCTATTTCAAATTCTAAAAGATGATGCTGTGAAAGTGCTGCACTCAATATGCCAGCAAATTTGGAAACCTGAGCACTGGCCACAGGACTGGAAAAGGTCAGTTTTCATTCCAATCCCAAAGAAAGGCAATGCAAAAGAATGTTCACTCTATCCCACAATTTCACTCATCTTGCACACTAGCAAAGTAATGCTCAAAATTTCAGCTGGATTCAGAAAAGGCAGCAGAACCAGAGATCAAATTGCCAACATCTGCTGGATCATGGGAAAAGCAAGAGAGTTCCAGAAAAACATCTATTTCTGCTTTCTTGACTATGTCAAAGCCTTTGACTGTGTGAATCACAACAGACTGTGGAAAATCCTGAAAGAGATGGGAATATCAGACCACATTACCTGCCTCCTGAGAAATCTGTATGCAGGTCAAGAAGCAACAGTTAGAGCTAGATATAAAACAACAGATTGGTTCCAAATTGGGAAAAGAGTACATCAAGGTTGTATATTGTCACCCTGCTTATTTGACTTATATGCAGAGCATATCATGCAAAATGCCAGGCTGGATGTAGCACAAGCTGGAATCAAGATTGCTGGGAGAAATATCAATAACCTCAGATACACAGATGACACCACCCTTATGGCAGAAAGGGAAGAACTAAAGAGCCTCTTGATGAAAGTGAAAGAAGGGAGTAAAAAAGTTGGCTGAAAGCTCAACATTCAGAAAACGAAGATCATGGCATCAGGTCCCATTGCTTCATGGAAAATAGATGGGGAAACAATGGAAACAGTAAGAAACTAGTTTTTTGGACTCCAAAATCACTGCAGATGGTGACCTTAGCCATGAAAGTAAAAGACGCTTGCTCCTTGGAAGGGAAGTTATGACCAACTGAGATAGCATATTAAAAAGCAGAGACATTACTTTGTCAACAAAAGTCCATCTAGTCAAGGCTAGGGAGGAGTCAGGCTTTTCCAGGAGTCATGTATGGTCATAAGAGTTGGACCATACAGAAGTCTGAGCACCAAAGAGCTGATGCTTTCAAATCGTGGGGCTTGAAAAGACTCTTGAGAGCACCAGATAGCAAGGAGATCAAACCAGTCACTCCTAAAAGAAGTCAACCCTGAATATTCTTTGGAAGGACTGATGCTAAAGCTGAAGCTACAATACCAGGCCACCTGATGTGACTCATTCGAAAAACCTTGATGCTGGGAAAGATTGAGGACAGGAGGATAAGGGGCGGGGCAGAGGCTGAGATTGTTGGATGGCATCACTGACCCAGTGGACATGAGTTTGAGTAACTCCAGGAGGTAGTGAAGAACAGGGGAGCCTGGCATGCTGCAGTCCATGGGGTCACAAAGATTCGGACATGACTTAGTGACTGAACAGCAACAAATATGCCAAAGGGCATATCTGAGGGTGGCCTGCCTTGAACTCCATCAAGTGTGTGTTGTGCAGGCCCTGTGATGTGTGGCAGGGATGTACTGGCCATTAGATCAGAGCCTTCCTCCTCTGTCCATGGCGGGTGATGGGACAGGTGTGAGCAGAGAGTGCTGAGGAGGTGTGATGAATTCCCACCTGGCCTGGCCTCAGCCGTTCAGGAGAGGCGCTCTGGAGATGGAGACCTGACATGTATGGCACATCCTCAGGTGAGATCAAATGAAGCTGGAGCTGGATCACAGTCATAAATGGTGCATTCAGGAGAAGTGAGGTGGGAGAGGTAAACAGGTGTGACCCAGGGAAGATCCGGGGCTCCATCTGAGAGGTGAAGGCTGGAGTCAGCGAGGCTGCACTGAGGGGGACTGTACCCAGCGTCATGCACAGCCCCCCACTTCCAGGAGACAAGCCCGACTGCAGTTTCTCCGTTCACACCTGTCAGTGTCTGGAAACAACCTGTCTGCTGTGTCTCATGTCCCCACGTCAAATCTGACAATTGTTTTGAGTCAACCTGAATTCAAGTCATCTCTTCTATCTTCCACTCTCAACCCATTCATTCATTTATTTAGTTAACAGATAAGGTGCTTTTATTCCGAAGTTGCACATATCAGAGATCCAGGTGTTAATCTTATTATTTCCATGATCCTCATTCTGTTTTCTGTGGTGTAGTGGTTGTGAGGTTGGACTTTTGAGTCAGTCATTCTGGATTCAAATCCTGGGTCTTCCACCAGAAGGCTGAAGCACCTTGGAGAAGGTGATGTAACCCCTCTGCGGTTTAGTTTTCTCAAGTTAACAATGGTGATAATAATATGTAACATGATGTATTGTAACATTTCAAATTGTTTCAAATTAAAGTTTTAAATTAAGCCCAAGAGCTTGTGTGTATGTGCATGTATGTGTGCATGGATGTATACATATGCATACATGTATTTATATAAAATATGTATGCATACATATAAAACCAAACCATTTATCATACTGTTTACATTCAGATGCTGTTTGCTTAAGAGTCAAGCATGCAGCTATCAAGGACGCTCTGCCTCTTCAATAATAACTAGGTGTAAATTCCAAAGTGAATTAAAACAAATAGATGCCAGGAATAAAAGATTTCAGCTGTCACGTTAAGCAAACTGGTCCTAGAGGGTTGTTCACCAAGTCCCCCTGCAGAAGGACACTCAGCGCTGGGTGGCATGCAGAAGTCTGTCCCTGTGTGCCTGTCACATGAAGAGGCCACTCTTAGCTGGGGCTTTTATGTAGATGACTCTATACTATTGGTCCTTTGAAATAAATTCTCGAG
>SJXQ01012108.1:0-21027 GCA_006408695.1 Aepyceros melampus
GAAGATCATGGCATCTGGCCCCATCACTTCATGGGAAATAGATGGGGAAACAGTAGAAACAGTGTCAGACTTTGTTTTTTTGGGCTCCAAAATCACTGCAGATGGTGACTGCAGCCATGAAATTAAAAGGCGCTTACTCCTTGGAAGAAAAGTTATGACCAACCTAGATAGTATATTCAAAAGCAGAGACATTACTTTGCCGACTAAGGTCCGTCTAGTCAAGGCTATGGTTTTTCCTGTGGTCATGTATGGATGTGAGAGTTGGACTGTGAAGAAGGCTGAGCACCGAAGAATTGATGCTTTTGAACTGTGGTGTTGGAGAAGACTCTTGAGAGTCCCTTGGACTGCAAGGAGATCCAACCAGTCCATTCTGAAGGAATCAACCCTGGGATTTCTTTGGAAGGAATGATGCTGAAGCTGAAACTCCAGTAATTTGGCCACCTCATGCGAAGAGTTGCCTCATTGGAAAAGACTCTGATGCTGGGAAGGACTGGGGGCAGGAGGAGAAGGAGATGACAGAGGATGAGATGGCTGGGTGGCATCACGGACTCAATGGACGTGAGTCTGAGTGAACTCTGGGAGTTGGTGATGGACAGGGAGGCCTGGCGTGCTGCGATTCATGGGGTCGCAAAGAGTCAGACACGACTGAGAGACTGAACTGAACTGAACTGCATAGAGTATGTAGAGACAATACCTACTCTTTGAATCTAAAGGCAAAAATACTTAATCAGCTGTAGCTGAAAGAAAAGCTATGGCAGGAAAGAATTACAAACTCTAAAAACTTTACCAATGATTAAAAATTCCTACCACATTTATGCCAGACAAGGACATCAAAGACATGATTTATAATCATGTCTCCAGAAACCAAATGCTTTCATCAAAGGTTTTAAAATCTGTGGCTAAAAGGAGAAGCTCCCACCCCATGAAGACCACCACTGACCCTGGGCTTTCAAAAGCAGTCCAGGAAACATTAACTCTGAACATCTGGCCTTTGGAGTCTAGGAGGAAGCTGCTGTGGATGATGAGATACTCTTCTGCAAAGAGAGAGTTTGAGCAGAATCCCAAATACCTGTAGTTGTGCTATATGTACTGTGCTTAGTCACTCAGTCATGTCCAGTTCTTTGCGACCCCATGGACTGTAGCCCTCCAGGCTCCTCTGTCCATGGGGATTCTCCAAGTAAGAATATTGGAGTGGGTTGCCATGCCCTCCTCCAGAAAATCTTCCCAACTCAGGGATCGAACCCAGGTCTCCCACATTTCAGGCAGATTCTTTACTGTCTGAGCCACCAGAGAAGCCCATGAATACTGGGGTGGGTGGCCTATCCCTTCTCCGGGGGATCTTCCCAACCCAGGAATTGAACTGGGGTCTCTTGCATTGTAGGCAGATTCTTTACTGCCTGGGTACCAGGGAGATGTTACAGGAGTGTAAAGCATAGTTGAAGTGAATAGGAATCTCTCTTTTGCTTTGCTATTGTTCATCTTTTCCACTAGGCTAGAAACTGCACAAGAGCCGGGACTTGACCTATCTCGTTTGCGTGCTTAGACCAGTGCTATGCGCAGAGTGGACTCTCAATGGACACTTTTTGAGTGAAGGAAGGTAGCCCAGACCTATCAGAAAAGGACTGACAGATCTTTTTGTTTCCTTGCATCGCACTTGGGCATCAGCTGACCTTTGTGGCGGAAGTGGACTTGCTAGATGGAACTTGCTATAATAAGCAACTACTCAGTTAAGTGTTATCTCAAAGAGCACTTTGAATTGATCTGCCTGGAATTCCAGTGTTAAGAAGGATGAACACAATGGTTGGGCCTGACCTGACTTAACCCCTTAGTTCCAGTGAATCCACACATTCCTGAGTTTATCTTTCAGATAAACTAAGTAATCTGGGATATAGAGCCCGTGGCAATGGTCTTGAATAAATGAACAATGCAACAAGTTACAAAGCTCTTAAAAGAAAGTTTGAGGATATTTCCTTATTCTTTTGGGCTTTTCCAGCTTCTATTCATTGCATAGTGTGGGTAACATTGGGGAGGGAGGAGGGTTAACATAAAATAATAATCAGTTGTTCTGTTTTTCCTTTGCTCCTACCCCTCTCACTTTATTTTTTAAGAAAAAGAATGAAGAGGATAGGACTGGAAAGGTGGCAGCTTTCTAATTAAATCACATTTTTTTTTTCTAAAAGGAAATGATAACACTGAAATCTTAAGTCAAACAAGAAGGGGGTATTAAAGATAAAATTACCACTCAGAAGTCGATGGAAATGTAGTTAGAGGCAATTATTGTATGTTCTCTTGGTCCTTTGTGAGCGAGGTGACCTTTAAAAATAAAATTGTTCTCCATTGTATTTTTTAAATCTTGTTTTCCATGATTCTGAGATTGTTTCCAATTGTTATCTGTATATTTTTTATTTGTTAAAGTGAAAGTTTAGTTGCTTGGTCATGTCCTACTCTTTGCAACTCCCTGGACTGTAGCCTGCCAGGCTCCTCTGTCCATGGGATTTCCCAGGCAAGAATATAAGAGTGAGTTGCCGTTTCCTTCTCCATGAATATTTTTTAAATCTTGAAATATACTGTTATAAATAATAATAACCAAAATTTCTTGGATTATTAATTTTTCTTATATTTAAAAAATATTCATATTGTATATCTCACTGTGAATAAACAAATCATGTGATTGCCATAAAATGGAATATTATATAGCCATTAAATAGTATTTTTTAAGGAAACTTTAAGATAAAATGGTAATGTTCATTACAAAATCTATTAAAGAAAAAGGATAGAAAACTGCACACAGAGAACATTCTTCATTTGTGTTTTGTTTAAAATGATTGTGAGGTTATAAGTGATATTATGGTTGAGTTTTATTTTCTTTATTATATAACTATCTCTGTAATTTCCATATTTAGTTCAATAAATGTCATTCTTATAATCAGAAAAAATATTAAAATGCTCAGATATCTTTTCAATATAATTTAATTTGTCTCTAAAGTCTCTTTAGAGGTAGATAGGGAATAAATATAATTTTTCTATTTTAAAATGGATAAACGGCGAGGTGTCATGAAGTGCCTGCTTCTAATCTCATAACTCATGACAGAGAATTGGAATCTAAAAGAGAAGCCAGCCTCTTGGAGTTGTATAAGCTCCAGGGCTGGTCTCTCCTTGGAGCCTCTGGGTGGCTGTATCTCAGGGACCAGCTTCCTCACTGCACCTGGAGGAGACCCTGAGGCCAAGGGAAGGGAAAAATCCTTAAATGTATCTCTGGATTAAATGTATCCCTAAATGTATCTCTGGATTACCCCAATTTCCAAAAACTGGATCTTCTGGTTGAGATCACCTTAGATACAAATGCTATTCATCAGCAAAGGCCAATAATCCATGTTTTAAATTACTGGATGTCTAATTTTAGAATCATTGTGCTCTTTTTACCTTGAACACCTCTTAAGAACAGTACTGTGTAAATTCTTTTCCAGAGGCTCCAAGGCAAATTCCTCATCCAGAGATATAACGCTCATTAACTCATCAACCGTCTGCCTTAGGACATTGAACCTTGAGGGCACTAGTTCATATTCAGACTTTGTGGACAGTAGATGCAACATGCATTGTCTTATTACCATGTGAGATGACTCATTCATCCCTGTGGGATCTCTAAATTTCCACCTGGACAAGCAATAAATCTTATGATTTCCTTTTCAAGTGGTTCTTGGTCCTTTTAAAGTCCCAAATGACAGCTATTTCTTTCTTTTTGTCATAGCTCTTGATTAAAAGATAATAATGATAATTACCTGAGCTTACCTATGAAGACCTGGCTTTGGACTTACCTGGTAGTCCAGTGGTTAAGAATCCACCTGCCAATGCAGGGGAAACAGGTTCTTATCCCTGGTCAGGGAAGATTCCACATGCCAAGGGGCAACTAAGCCTATGAGCCACAGCTACTGAGCCTGCGCTCTAGAGTTCTTGGGCCACAACTACTGAGCCCACTCACTGTAAGGAATGAAGCCCCACATCCTCTAGAGCCTGAGTGCTGCAGCTACTGAAGCCCAAGCCCTAGCGCCCATGCTCTGCAACAAGCGAAGCCACTGCAACGAGAAGCCTGCATCCACAACCAGAGAAAGCCCAGGAATGAAGACCCAGTGCAGCCACAAATACATTTATTTTTTAAATGTGTATCTATCTATCTATCTATATATATAGGCATATATATATATATATTTGGCTTTAACTGGTTACCAGTGAGACCCAGGCACTGATTTGCTTATTTTTTTAATCTTGTTTGCTAATTCTAATGCTCAGCCAGGGTTGACAGCAACTAATTTAACCTCTGAATCTTTGCTTCTATGACATATTTAGCATCTCTGATTTATCTGAGGCCAAGTCTTTGGTCAAGAATGCAACATCCAGGACTTCCTTGGTGGTCCAGTTGTTGCGACTCTGTTCCCATTGCAGGGGGGATGGGTTTGATCCCTGGTTGGGAACTAAGATCCCTCAGGCACACTGTGTGGCTAATAAAAAAATAAAATTAAATAAAAATACTTTAAAAAAGGCAACATCCAATTAAAACACAGATCCCATGGGTAAAATTAGATTTAGGATTTTCCACATGGTTTCCAGAAACATACTGCAGCAACAATCAACTATTTTTGGATATTTTATAGTTGTCTAATGCCACTTAGGAGAGGCCTGTTTTCTTAAATCTATAGCTCAGTTTAGAGAGAATGACTTCTTTGCAATAGTGAGTCTTCCCAGTCGGTGAACATTATTTATTCTTGCATTTATTTAGGTCTGGTATCAGTCAGGGTTCAATGGAGAGATAAAAACCAGACCAGACTTTGAATGGAAAAATTCTAATATAAAATTTTTTTTACAACAAGTAAAAAGGTGAATATTCAGAATCTTGGATATGCCTCTAAGGGGTACAGAAGGAGCCGCTGTAGAAAGGACCTATGACCTCTGGGGCAGAGGAATAGTAAATGTGAAGATACTTGGAAACTTTTTATTTTATTCATTTGTTTAATTTTGGCTGGGCTGGGTCCTTGTTGCTGCCTGCAAGCTTTCTCTAGCTGCGGAGAGTGGTGGCTCACTCTAGCTGTGGGGTGTGGGCGTCTCATTGCAGTGGCTTCTCCTGCTGAAGAGCATATGCTCTAGGGGGCATAGGCTTCAGTAGTTGTGGCACAGGGGCTCAGCAGTGGTGAACAGGTTTAGTTGCCCCGTGTCATCCTGGACCAGAGATTGAGCTTGAGTCCCCTGCACTGGCAGGCTGATTCTTAACTACTGGACCACAGGGGAAGCACAGATGCATGGAAACCTTAAAGAACCCACTGAAAGGGAATGGAGATTCATACTTCTTTGGAGGTGTGGCTGCCATAGAAACATGCAGTCCACTAGTGATGGAGAAACAGAAGGGTGTGGACCACAGTTGAGTTGTAGGAAGGAGGGGGAAGTTGCTAGAGGCATGGGCTGAACAGCTGGTCTCAGGATTTCTGTTATGGTGTAGAACGGTGGTAATGGGTAACAATCACTCATTCCCAACTTTAGGGTGAAAATGTTCAATATTTCACCGGATTTGTTTTCTTCATGATTTTAGAGGCTGTAGGCAACACCCAGGGAAAATCACAATGTAGTTCTCCCCCCAAAAGGCAACATTTTATTATCAGTGGGGTATGATTTATGGTAAGAGGGGCAGCCTTAAAAAGGAAAATGAGGTTACCAAAGAAATCTCTGATCCCTGTGTTGAAAAAAAGTAGGAATTTTGCTACTAACCCAGAAGCTCTTACCTCGAGGGCACTGGGGCTTATCGGTCCCCCTATCCCCCCAGCAAAAGGATCTAGAATCAGTACTACACCACCTACCACCACTATTCCAAAGTGTGGGGATCTGATTTTCTGTACGTTAAACATGATCCAGATTCGAGCAGATGGAGTTTTTCTGATTAGAATTTTCAGAGGAGCCAGGAAAGGCTGCTCTGTGTTAAGGCATGGCTGTGGATAGATGGATGTTGTGGCAGCAGAGAGAGAAACAAGATTGGGTGAAGGAACAAGGAGGTTTGAGACACTGTCCATTTGGCAAGAAAGAGGAGAGTAATGAGACAGTAATGCTTCAGAGGCTATAATATATTACTGATTGTAGATCAATATTGAAAGAGCCCTATCAGACAGAAACTAGTTTTGAAGAGGAAATTGGAACTTAACTGCTTCAGGACAGGATATGGTGGATAAAATAATTTTATGGCACCTTTTCAAATTTAGGCAAGTGCTCCTTTATTGGATTAAGAAACAAGATCTGAGCCAGGCTGAGGGAGCAGAAGAGAGCCTGCTGGGAGTTGGACCAGGCAACTGGAGGCAACTCCAACTGCCTCAGACTTCCCCCGCCCCTGGCCCCTGTTATCTGCCTAAGCCTTACCCCAGCTCTGCTTCCAGTCCCCAGCCCCCACGCTACTGCCCTCTGTGTTCTTTTTCGAATGCTCCTTCATCAGTTGGCAGAAGGAAAAGAAATTTGAGGATGTTGGAGCCAAGATGGCATGGAATAGAGCTGGGCATTGTCACCTAGCAGCTTGAGGAAACCCCATACAGGTGTGATGCCAGGCCCAGGAGACTGTCCCAGAACAGAGAGCAGGCTTCCCAGGAAAGAAGTGAAGGAGCCTTGTCCAAAGCCTGGGACCTCTGCAAGAGATTTTAATTGAATTTTACACTGACACCATCCAAGGCTTCCTTGAAGTGAAGTGAAGTGAAGTGAAGTTGCTCAGTCGTGTCCGACTCTTTGTGACCCCATAGACTGTAGCCTATCAGGGTCCTCTGTCCATGGGATTCTCCAGGCAAGAATACTGGAGTGGGTTGCCATTTCCTTCTCCAGGGGATCTTCCCCACCCAGGGATCGAACCCGGGTCTCCCGCATTGCGGGCGGACGCTTTACTATCTGAGCCACCAGGAAAGCCCAAGACTTTCTTGAATTCTCTCAAATTCAAAATAATAGTATGCGTTTTGTCTATGCGTGTGTATCTTTGTGTGTGTGTGTGTGTGTGTGCATTCAGATATAGCTCCCTTGATGTGAAAAGAGGTCAAGATTTTTAAGATGAACCTATATGAGTACTCCGGAGAAGGCAGTGGCACCCCACTCCAGTACTCTTGCCTGGAAAATCCCATGGGCGGAGGAGCCCTGTAGGCTGCAGTCCATGGGGTCATGAAGAGTCGGACACGACTGAGTGACTTCACTTTCACTTTTCAGTTTCATGCATTGGAGAAGGAAATGGCAACCCACTCCAGTGTTCTTGCCTGGAGAATCCCAGGGATGGGGGAGCCTGGTGGGCTGCCGTCTATGGGGTCGCACAGAATCACACACGACTGAAGCGACTTAGCAGCGGCAGCAGCATATGAGTACCCAGTGCATCATGGAAAATTCTATTTTCAAAAAGCTGGCTCTTTAAATTGCATGTTTTGGATAACCCTCAGTTTTTGGTTTGGAAGCAAAACAGCCTCCTTGAGTAGATGTTCTCAAGTGGTCCTAAAGCAAAGGAAACAGCATAGCGTGCTGGAAAGATCAGTACTGGGGTCTCATTTTGACATTAAGCAGGTGGTCGGTCATACTAGGAAAAGCATTTGCAGACTTGACTCCTCTGTAAAGGAGGAGAGCAGACCAGGTTATCTGTGGTGTAGAAGTCTCATTCCATAAGCTCAGTGCCCCTTGTAAAGCATAACTGCCTATGAGCGAGATTTCTCTCCAGTGCAGAGCTCCACTCCCAGCTCTAGGATCCCATGTTGCCTGAACACGGCTCCTAATTGTACTCAGTTCTGTTATAGACATTTCAGATACAGGGAAACAGACTTAAAGAAAAGTGTAAGGACTTGCTAAAGACCACCCAAGTTCCCAGCATTCTGTTCCTTTTTTATGTTTGTTTTTCGATTAGCCTATATTTCTTTTTTTATATAAATTTATTTATTTTAATTGGAGGCAATTACTTTACAATATTGTGTTGGTTTTGCCATACATCAACATGAATCCGCCATGGGTATATCTCTGTCCTCACCAACTCTCCTGCTTGACACCAGCTCTGCTGTGCATGTAAACAGGAGGCGGGGTTACGAGTTGCATAAAAGGTACTGACTTTTCCTGGTGTGTGGGTGTCTCAGGTCAGGAAACAGGACTGCAACCCCATTCATGCTGTTTGATGATGCCTCCCTTTGAGGCACAGGGGTGGCAACTGAGAAGGCTGCTAAGAAAGGCAGAGCATTGCATCCAGCCCATAGACACATGATATTCCTCCCAGGCTGCCCACCCCTCTTTCCACCATCCAAGGAACTGGAAACACTCAGCCTCCCAAAACCTCTAAGAAAGCAAGGTGATTTCACTCACACATATTTCTATGACATGGATGTCCAAACAGGAAGCCAAAGAAAACCAGCTTTTCAGTTTTTGTTTTTTTTTAAAGCAGCATGTGACCAGGAATGGATGAGGCCAGCACAACTGCTTTAATTCTAAATGTCTGCAGTCTGAGAAATCTACCATGCCTTGAGGTAACATGATAGAACACCGCTTTCGCTACTCAGAAATTAAGGTTTCTGGACTGGTGGACCGCGAGCCTGCATTTAGAAGTCAGTACAAGACCTCGACTTAGACTTCCATACCTGCCAGGAGCTGCTGATGAAAACCAGGTGGCCTGCTTTAAGCAGAATTCAATTACCCAGATGGCAGCTGTTTCTTAATTCAAAACTTTAACATCGCCTTTTTTTCCCCCCACTATGAAAAAAACCAAAGGGGGAAGAGAATACATTGAGTTTGAGCACTTCTGGTTGATGAGTTTAAAGTCATGACAGGGAAGTGGATTCTTGCCCCCACCTCCCCCCCACCCCCTCTCGCTACCCCCTCACTCCCCAGTCCCAAGCTCCCTGCAGCTCTAGCTTGCAGCACTGTGTCTGGCAGACTTTTACCAGGAATGGGAGTGATGGTCCTGAAACCCAGCATTCTCTTGGGTCATTCTTAGGAAGAGAAAGAACTCTGGCTTGCCAATAAGAGACTACCTTAGCAGGTGGTATCTTCCTTCCTCTCTTTCTGTGTGTGAAGGGGGAGGGAGGAGGTAAAAAGGGAAAAAAAAAAAAACCTGTAATAGTTTTAAGTTACACTTGGACACAATGCTTTCTCTCTCTCTCTCCCTCCCCGTCCCCTGCCCACACCCCATACTTGCAACCAGAGAGGTTACCCTGTATCAGCCCCTGCAGTCCAGAACATGGATAGTCAAGCTTCTTATTCCAAAGGTGACAATTTCTCAGTAAGGCCAGTGCTGCTGTGTTTCAGCGCGGGGTTTATTTCCCTAGTCCTCACCTGCGGTTTGGTGATAACTAGAGGAGTTCAGACAGGTGGAGTGTTACCCAACCCTTTCTCACCTAGCTCCTGCATTCTATACTGTGGTTTCTGCTACAAGCTGGCTGCATATCCCTAGACAGGTCCGCTGTTGGATACAGGAGGTTGCTGGGGCAAGAGGAAAACCAGCACAAAGCAGGTTCTATTCTCACTCCCTTCTCCTCTAGACAAATTTTTGTGGATGTCTTCATCCTTTGAACCTTGTTTCTTGCAGGCTGAGTAGGAATTTGAATCAACAAGATCATTCCTTACACTGTTTGAACAGTTACAATGTGACAAGCAATGTTTCCTTAAGAGTATCATGTCAATTGATTCTCACAGCAGCAGCCCTGGTAATATGGTTACAGATAAAATAGGCTCAAAAGTTACATTTGAGGAAGGAAGACACAAATTGAGACACTTTTTAAGGTCAGGGATTTGTATCCTAACATATTGCTAAAATTATGTCCAAATCCCAGTTTTCCACCATATCTAGCAACTTGAAAGCCTCTGTTTGGGGGAAGGGGTAGATAATCGGGATCATGATGAGGATCAGGGCATGCATGTAAATGTCCCAAAAAAGGAAGAAAAAAATTAACATGCCATCTCAGAGCTAAACATGGATGTCCTGAGATTCTGAATCCAATAATATGATCAGAAGAGCTTCGGTAAATGCACCGATTATGAAAGCTTATCCCACAGCTCTGGTGGTGGTGGTTGTTGTTGAGTTGCTAATTTGTGTCTGACTCTTTATGACCCCATGGACTGCAGCATGCAAGGCTTCCCTGTCCTTCACTATCTCTTGGAGTTTGCTCAAACTCATGTCCATTGAGTCGGTGATGCCATCCAACCATCTCATCCTCTGTCGTCCCCTTCTTCTCCTGCCTTGAATCTTTCCCAGCATCAGGGTCTTTTCCAGTGAGTCAGCTCTTCACATGAGGTAGCCAAGGTATTGGAGCTTCAGCTTCAACATCAGTCCTTCCAATGAATATTCAGGTATGATTTCCTTTAGGATTGACTGGTTTGATCTCCTTACTGTCCAAGGGACTCTCAAGAGTCTTCTCTAGGACCACAATTTAAAAGCATCTGTTCTTTAGCACTCAGCCTTCTTTGTGGTCCAACTCTCCCATCCGTACATGACTACTGGAAAAACCATAGCTTTGACTACTGGTTTTTTTTATGGAGCTTTGTCAGCAAAATGATGTCTATGTTTTTTAATATGCTGTCTAGCTTTCTCATAGCTTTTCTTCCAAGGAGCAAGCAAATACTACCACGAAGTCTTTCCAAAGCACAAATCTGATCATGACACCTCCCTGCTTAAAACCCTGCAGTGTCTCCCTATGGCCTGCAGGATAAAGTCCAAGCCTTTAGAATGGTACCGAAGTCCACAATCAACCCTGCTCACCTCTCCAGGCTTATTTCCTACTGTGTTCTTTCTCTCTCTCTCACACACACAGCTTATGCTCTAGTGATTTTAAACTCCTGGCCAGTCCTCCCCAATAGATTAAGTTTATTTAGGTGCCAAGGGTCTTACTCATGCAGCTGCTTTTGCTTACAACCACCCCACAGTACACAAGCACACACACGCGTACGCACACGTGTGCACACACACACGCACGCACACATGCACACACATGCACACCCACAAGAAGCTCCACTTCATGAACTCTCATCTATCTTTCAAGATCCACCCAGGGAAGCCCTTTCAGCTCCACAGGCAGAACTGACCACTTCTTCCTTCATGTCCCCATGATATGCTACATAGATACAGCACCTCTCACTGTGTTACTAATATCTCCTTACATGTCTTACTTTATGCCAGATGGTGAACTATTTGAGGGTAGAAAATGTGTCTTAGTTGGCATTATATGCTAGCATCAAGCATGATGTTAGGCTCAGAGTAGATCTCCAGTAATGGCTATTTTGGGTTTTGGGGTTTGTTTTTTGGGGGGGGTTTAAATTTAATTTTTGTTTGTTTGTTTTTGCATGAGTTAGCTCTTACTTCTGTTAAACAATGGAGAGTGCCAGAGGTAGGGGTGGGAGAAGGGATGAAATAGAGGGAACTTCTCTAGCGGCCTTATCAGTAAGAGTCCACATGTAGAGGTTTACCCGTCAACCAAATGGCAGCCTCCAGAGTAAAACCTAAGTTGTTAAAAATGAATTGAGCTGGTTACTATTTTTGTACCTGACCTACTTTGGGGTTACTTTCTTAAAAAACTCCCAGACTTTTGTAAATGGACCAAACAACTCTTTGATGATTCTGTATTCTCTCCTATTATGGTGATTTCTCACTTCATGAAGGGAAAATCTGCAAAGTCCCTGAAACCCCATTTTAGTGCAAAAGGATCTAAGGAAGAGTGCCGTTCTCAGTGGAACCAGCCTTCACAGAACTTTCTCAATTGTTTTTCCATGGAAGATTTAAAGGCCAAGAATAGCAGATCTATCCACCCCAGTGGCAACCCTCATTTCCTCAGTGCTCATGGCTGTTTTCCCCTGAGAACAAGAAGGGTTCCATGACAGTTTGCTCCTGCTGCCTCTCCTCTGCCTCCAGCTTGCCTGTGCTGGCTTGTAAGCCTGCCTAAAGCCATGTCTCTGCTGCCTTGGTGCAGATAGGACTCTGGCAGTAGAATACTTTTAGTTCCAGACCCTTTGTTTGTTGCCATTTGATTTTTGTTTGCAGTGCCCCATGGTGGTTGATTTGTAGAGAACAAAATATGCATTTTTACATGCCAGGATATTGTAACATTTAATAATGTTTTGATACTATTATCACAATAATAATCCCTGGGGTGAGGGGAGTAGCAGTGTGTTGGAAAGTGGTAGAAAAGAAGACAGAGCCTGACTCTGAATTTGAGGACACAGTGTAAAACACTTGGGGGGGACAACTAATGAGTCCTTTATAATTGTTTGCTTGACAAAGACTGCTATTAATAAGAACAAATGGTTTAAGTGGCACTTATAACAAAGGAGGGCTTCCTAGGTGGCTCAGATGGTAAAGAATCTACCTGCAACGCAGGAGACCAGGGTTTGATCCCTAGGTCGGGAAGATCCCCTGGAGAAGGGACTGACAGCCCACTCCAGTACTCTTGTCTGGAGAATCCTGGGGATGGGGGAGCCTGGTTCCTAGTTCCCTAACCAGGGATCAAACCCAGGCCCTCTACATTAGGAGCATGGAGACTTAGTCACTGGACCTCCAGGGAAATCCCTAGAACTGTGCTTTTAAAGCAGTGGGTATTACATCTGCTGCTACATGGGGACAAGCAGATTTGCAGTGGTGGGATAGATATTGGCTAGGAGAAACTTTGAAATTGTGAGAAGACTGGCTTTAATGCAGTAAATACTGTAACTTTTAATGCAGTTAACAGTGGCAGCTGAGTGGCTTCCTGGAGTACCAAGGAAATGGTAAAAAATAAAGATGCATGCCTAAGATTGTTTCCATGATACCTCTAGTGCAAGCTGGACCAAAGACTTCTATCTTTCCAGTTTCCGAGCTCATTGATTTCCCAAGTGTTTGCTTCCAATGGAAAATGCTAACTTTGTTGTAGGTTCCAACTCTTTTTCTAAAGCCCTTAATTGCAATGGCATGTTTATTCATTTCAGCAAGTACTTACTCAAAGTGCTAGCACTCTTGGCTCAAAATACTGACTTGCATCATGTTTTTCAGATGTCTCCTGACTACTCACAATGACTGGGCCAACACTCATGGTTGTGTCAAATCCTCCTCGCAGCCATCCACATTTGGCAGCCTTGGGGGCTGTAAATGCTGAGTCTCTGGATCTATCAGTTTAATTGTTTCCCAAGCTAGGAGCTTAATTAGAACTGATAGTATAAGAGGTAGATAGAATAGAGAGATGGAATTTGTCCCCACATTCTTTTCTGGAAGTTTCTTTATCCTCAGCACTGCTCTGGGAGTTTGAAAAAATGCCCAATAGTTCTGCCAATGTTCAGGGACTGTCCAGTTCCAATCATTCCCTGAGCCTCAGTTTCTTCACATAAAATGAGGGGAATGTTTGCTTTCTAAGGTTCCATTCAGAAAGCTCTCCCAAGAGGGGAAAGAGACCTGTCCCCCAAAATGGTATTTCCCCCTTTGGTCACCCACGTCCCAAGGCATCTGTGACTTCTGCACCTCAGTTTCGTCCACAATGTCTCTTTGTCTTAATTTTATAGGCATGCTCAGGGCTCCATTGTACAATCCAGCAGGGATTCTTTTCATCACTCTTTCCCATAAAAAGTTTTCAGCTCCAGCTTCCTTACCATATTTTTTTCCCTTCACCTCTTAAGATTTGTCCTCAACACCTGACGATAAACTTTATCTCTAAAAACACTCCTGAGAATTGCTCGAAGTGCCTGGACTGTAACACTTGGCTGAGCACTTATAGAAACATCCACATTAGAGGAACAGTAGCAACAACATATGGCAATGGCAACCCACTCCAGTACTCTTGCCTGGGCAAATCCCATGGACGGAGGAGCTGGAAGGCTGCAGTCCATGGGGTCGCTAGGAGTTGGCATGACTGAGCGACTTCACTTTCACTTTTCAGTTTCATGCATTGGAGAAGGAAATGGCAACCCACTCGTGTTCTTGCCTGGAGAATCTCAGGGATGGGGGAGCCTGGTGGGCTGCCATCTATGGGGTAGCACAGAGTCGGACACGACTGAAGCAACTTAGCAGCAGCAGCAGCAGCAGCAACAACATAACTTGTCTGATATTCTGAAATGTTTTTGTCAAATTGTGTGTCTTTCAACAGGCCTGAAATTAAAAAATGGATTATCAAATGACTTGAAAATGGAATGGGATACACCTTGAAAAGTGGGATTAGGTGGGTGAAAACAGGGATGAGAGAGTGTTTGTTGATCTATAGCAAACATTTTTATAAAATGTTCTCAGACTCAATGATTCACACGATAGACTGATAAGAGTAGAAATAGGCAAAAGAGGCTCTCGCTGGGGTCTTCTTGGTTATAAAAGAGGAGAAGCACATGGAAAGCCTCTGTACTTGTAACGACAGCCCTGTTTAAAGCAATTAGTATCCTTCCACCAAAAATTCCCTGGTGCCATGCTCAGAGACCAATTTTTCAAGTAGAAAGACGGTTCCCATCTCGCAATTTTGAGACCAGGCTCTGCCTTCACTAGCTGAGTGGCCTTGTTTTGAGAAAAATCCTCAAACCTCCCGTTTCCCACTCTGTAAAATGCATCTGAAGCCCTTTGCCCTCCAGACTTGTGAGAATCCCATGGAGGATTTTATATGTAAAAGTGCTATGTGGAGCAAAAGTAAATTTCAGATTTTAATACTTCTTCCTTTTATGCCTTTTCCCCAGTCTGGAATATAGCGAGAACTTTGAGGTCCTCTTGAAAGGACCTCAGTAATGTTCAGCTGCCAAATAAACAGCTGAAAAGGCCAAGGGAAATAAATGCCTGATCTTTCAGGGTTATGTTGTTGAATGAAAATTTAAAAAGTGATAATTTTAGTTAGTTGGGTGGTAAAGGTGATCCACCAGCAGGAGAAACCTACATTGTTTAGACTTTTGCTTTCTACATTTTCTTGTTCTTGCTGTGCTTTTTCCGCTCAGAGCAGGGCCCAAGGGATAATTAATCTCAAACAAGCTGAGAGATCTTTAGTAAGCAAAATCCTCCTATAGGTTAGCAGTAATGGAGGATATAGTGCATGAAAATAAAGCATTTTCTAGACCTTTAGACGCAGAGCCCTGATAATACTTCATAAATTCCTTCTGTTGAATTAGCAGCATTGGGAACTCTGTTCTGGATTTGGGGGTTCTTTACCCAGCAGGCATGAATTTGAATCCTCTGCTCTTCATGGCTTGCGCTGATTTAACCAAGCCTGAAGGTCGCTGGAGGAGGCACCAGTCCTGAACAATGCATTCTTGGGCAAGAAGAAAGAAACAGTTTCTTCTAAGAAGGAACAAGACTTACTCTAATGGCCTAACAGCTAACACAGTTGCTAGTTTTTTCCCCCTTCGATTTTCTTCCTTCCTTTCTTCCCAGTTGCTTTCAAGGCTTCACCTCTTTATTTTTTCATGGTAAATTAATAGTTGAAATTAACAGGGCCAGTTCTAGCTTGCTTAGGAAGTTAATGTTTTCCCTGTTTGTTGTCAGAATTCCCAGAGACATAGAGTGACTCCTGCAAACCTTGTGCTTTCCCAGAGCATGCTTGACTTCCTGAAAACATTGTTAATAAAACCTTGCTTTTTAACTGCAGGAAACCTTCAGCCATTGCAGCCTCTGCAGAAGCTGTAATGGGAGGAATGTCACACAGCGCAGCCAGGCCAGGGCCCTCTGGGGGGTTTCTGGGCTCCTCACCACACTCTGGGCCCAGTTCCCTCAGAGACTCAAAGGCTGAGGTGAGAGAGGCCCTGCTGTGCCAGTGGAAGGCCAGGAGACAGGCCCTCAAACATCTTCCCCTCCCCGGAGTCCCTTTTGCTAAAGATATGCATTCCCTTAGGTTTCAGGTGTTCCTCCCCCGTTAAAGTGAATCCCCAAACAGGACAGTTTATATTCACACAGCAATATGAATGAATCAATCGCAGATCCCTTGGATTATTATTTGGGGGTGTTGAAGCAAAGGAGGGGAAGGGCGCTTAGGACCTCTGGCAACGCCCTAACAGGGATCTATAGGAGGCCTTCGTGAGAACACCGAGAGGCTGGCCCCAGAGCCTGGTCGGGGAAGCCATCCGCAGGTAGGTGCGGGGCCTGGGGCCTGCAGGGACGCGCAGTCCCTCCTGCAAGCGCTGACTACAGTCTCTCCGGACTCCCCACCTCAACCTGTTGTTTCCTTTAGCCCCAGAGGAGCTCCCTGATTCCCAGGAAGGCCCGTCCGCGCGACGATTCTGTCCCGGGTCTGCGGAGATTCGGGGGCCCAGTCCCACGGACACCCCCGCACCCAATGCGGACCTTGCGCGCGCTCCAAAGCGGGCTGGTCACGCAGGGCGGAGGGAGGAGGGACGCGGGAGCTGCATGGCCGCCGAATCCCCGCTGCCCAGCCAGCCGAGGCGTCCCGCAGAGGCACGGTCTCGGCAGCCCGGGACGTGGGCACGCGCGCTCCGGGCCCGGGCGTCCTCCTGCCTGGAGCCCTGGCCGGTCGCAGCCGGCACGGCCCCGGCCTGGGGGTGGGGTTGGGGCGGGGGGCGGAGCCAGGCCCGTGGTCGGTGTCAGGTTGCTCCGGTAACGGTGACGTGCCGTGGCGTGGGCGGGGCTAGCACGCAGGTTGCATATTTTAGGAAGTGAGGAGGAGGCGCGGGCTTGAGCTGCGGCGGGGTCTGGGGCTCAGAGCAGCGGCGGGAGGAGGCGGACACGTGGCAGCAGCAGCAGTAGCAGCCCCGGCGGCGGCGGCGGCAGAAGGCATCGGCCAGAGCCGCCTGCCGTCTTCCCTCCTTCCCGCCTTGCGGCACCCTAGCTCCTTCCTCTTCGCTCCCCCGGCCGCGCTTACTTGGCCGGGAGCCGCTCTCTTCTTTTCTCTCTCATTCTCTGAACAGAAGGACCCGGCGCGGGGCGCAGACCACCGCCGCTATGGGGAAGGGGGTGAGTGTCGGGGGAGCCGGGGGAGGGGCGCGGGGAGCCCTGGCCGGGAGGCGGAGGAAGGGGAGGAAGTCTGGAGGGCGACCGCAGCCGGCGGGAGGCGAAGGAGGAGGAAGCGGCGCAACGCGGAATGGGTTGGCAGAGCCGCGAGGCTTAAAAGGCGACGCACTTTGGAAATGGAGGGAGTGCGGTAATGAGGGGCAGACTGGGGGAAGAGCGCGCCGAGGGGCCGGAGCGCGGCAGCCCCGGGCGGTGCGCAGACCCTGAGGGGCCGAGCGCGCCCGGGGTCCGGGGCTCCTGGAGGCGGCGCTTGGGAGCCGCCGGCTCTGGAGGAGGAGGGAGCACGGCGGCCGGGCGGCCCTGGCCGGGAGCGGGCCGCCGGCGGCATCCCCAGCCCGCTCCTTCCCTCCCTCCTTCCGCCCGCCCTCACCTCTCGTCTCTCGCCTTCCTTTCTCCCTCCGCCCTTCTCGCCGGGAGGAAAGGCGTGCTCCTCCCCTTCCCCTGTGGGCGCTCTGCCCGGCCGGTTCCCGGGCTGCGGTTCCCGCCGCGGCTCCGGGCCCGGGGCCTGGGGGGCATGCTATGCGGGGCCGGCCTTGGGGTCCTAGGCTCCTCCTGCAGGCGCCAGGGTTTAGCCAGTTGTCCGCAAAGGCGGCCGCCCTCCCTCAAAGGGTAAAAAAAAAACTGGCTTCCCCTTAGTGTGGAGCCGGTCCGGCGGGCTGGTGCCAGAAAGGGTGTGCCTTCGCTGTAGGATGGCCTTGAAGGTATACTTTTGAGAGCTTTGATGGGCCACTTTCCATAAACACGGGATGCACTCGGGGCAGCCTGAGCAACAGGAGTGGTCATCTTGATGGTGGGGAGGATGAATGTAGATTTTTTGGAATAGCCTGGAAGGAGCNCCGCCTTGCGGCAGCCCTAGCTCCTTCCTCTTCGCTCCCCCGGCCGCGCTTACTTGGCCGGGAGCCGCTCTCTTCTTTTCTCTCTCATTCTCTGAACAGAAGGACCCGGCGCGGGGCGCAGACCACCGCCGCTATGGGGAAGGGGGTGAGTGTCGGGGGAGCCGGGGGAGGGGCGCGGGGAGCCCTGGCCGGGAGGCGGAGGAAGGGAGGAAGTCTGGAGGGCGACCGCAGCCGGCGGGAGGCGAAGGAGGAGGAAGCGGCGCAACGCGGAATGGGTTGGCAGAGCCGCGAGGCTTAAAAGGCGACGCACTTTGGAAATGGAGGGAGTGCGGTAATGAGGGGCAGACTGGGGGAAGAGCGCGCCGAGGGGCCGGAGCGCGGCAGCCCCGGGCGGTGCGCAGACCCTGAGGGGCCGAGCGCGCCCGGGGTCCGGGGCTCCTGGAGGCGGCGCTTGGGAGCCGCCGGCTCTGGAGGAGGAGGGAGCACGGCGGCCGGGCGGCCCTGGCCGGGAGCGGGCCGCCGGCGGCATCCCCAGCCCGCTCCTTCCCTCCCTCCTTCCGCCCGCCCTCACCTCTCGTCTCTCGCCTTCCTTTCTCCCTCCGCCCTTCTCGCCGGGAGGAAAGGCGTGCTCCTCCCCTTCCCCTGTGGGCGCTCTGCCCGGCCGGTTCCCGGGCTGCGGTTCCCGCCGCGGCTCCGGGCCCGGGGCCTGGGGGGCATGCTATGCGGGGCCGGCCTTGGGGTCCTAGGCTCCTCCTGCAGGCGCCAGGGTTTAGCCAGTTGTCCGCAAAGGCGGCCGCCCTCCCTCAAAGGGTAAAAAAAAAACTGGCTTCCCCTTAGTGTGGAGCCGGTCCGGCGGGCTGGTGCCAGAAAGGGTGTGCCTTCGCTGTAGGATGGCCTTGAAGGTATACTTTTGAGAGCTTTGATGGGCCACTTTCCATAAACACGGGATGCACTCGGGGCAGCCTGAGCAACAGGAGTGGTCATCTTGATGGTGGGGAGGATGAATGTAGATTTTTTGGAATAGCCTGGAAGGAGCACAGGCTGATCCAGTGTCTCCGGGTACTATATATACGAAAAAAGGAAGGGAAGCGAGGACAGTACAGGTTAGGAGTGTCTACGCACGGAAGAGAGATTCTAGAAGCGACGAATCTCCTCCTCCCCGGGCAGAAGAGGCGAGCACTGTGGGAATACCAGAACGAAGGCTGGTTCCTGCATTTTTGTAACTCAGTAATCTATAGGCCCGAGGCCAAAGTCCAGTCGAGAAAAGTTTATACAAAATGACGATCAGAAGTATCAACTGATGGGATGAAATGACCAGGTCGTGAGAATACCGGTAGGAGAGAATCCCTTCCATTGTGTCCAGGGCTTGGACGCTGTCCGGCGCTTAGTAGGACTTGGAAGGGTCTGAGGGCTCCTCCGTGTGGAGTGAGCGAGGGGGGAAGAGGGAGCGTTCATTCTTTGAGGACTCTAAATGGATTTTGAAGGAGGTCATTGAAAGGTTTGGACCTGGTGGAGAAAGGAAGGAGAAGTGGGAATGCACAGCTTGAGTCTTTTAAAACCATAAAATGTGGAGGGCTGCTGGCTCAGGTCAAGTAGCTGAAGAGAACTGAATGCCAGCTTCTGTACTCCGGGGTGCAAACTGGGTTAGTGGCCTGTGCTTGTACACACCATCAAACCCTAGGTCATTCCAGTAAACAGGCACTTAAAAGCTCATTTCTTTGTCTCTTCCTCCTCAGAAAAATAGTTGATTTCTTGAGCCACACATTACTGATTGCAGGACTGTAGAGCCCCGTAGATATGTACCCGAGCTTGGCCTAGGAAGGTGAAGGGATTTGCTCAAGGTCAAATGGTTGGTTCGTGACACACCAGATGTCCCTGATTCGTGCACAGCCTGTAGTGTCCAAGCCTAAATACTCACTCACTCACTCCTTAACAATGACTTACATGCAGAACTCTAAAGTTATTTTTCAGATGAAACTGGGTTGTTTGTTAACGTTGGATTAGTGAAAGATGTTTAAGTAAATTATTTCCATAGAACTGTCTCTGTCCCTTGGGTAACCACACACTTGCACAGTAGTGGTAAAGATAACAGCGTACCCGGGCTGTGGAGGTTAAACCTTGATGTCTTATGGATTCTAATAACATATCTAGGGGCTAGCAAACCCAAAGTTGGAATTGTAACTGGATAACACAGGCTGATAATGCTGCTTATCTGCTGGGCTGTCATTAGTATTTTGACTACTCTGATGAATGAACATTAGGGAGGGTATCTGTGTGTGTGTGTTCTGGTGGTGGTGGTGGTGGTGGTGGTGGTGGTAATTTTCCTGGGATAAAATAACTGCTTTTGTCCCTAGTGACTTACTCTGATAGTCCAAATGTTCAGAAGGATATTTTATGCTGAAATGTTGGGATTTTTCCACATGGGGATTAAAATGTGGGTGGAGTGGTGACTAAAGCCCTGCTGATAATTGGTTAACCAGGAAGCCTGTGCTGGCAGCTAATTTTTAAGGTCATTGTTCATTTCTTCCCCTCCTCTTCCCACTACTGTTGGGGGCCCAGGTTTTGACTGTATTTCAGGTGATTTTAGTTCTCCTTAAAAAATCGATCTCCTAAGCTTTGGGTAATGAAAGAACCAGCTCCTGCTGAATCATTCCTGGATGAAATAGGATTTTGTCCTTTTTTTTTTCATACTGGCTGCTTTTGCCAGTGACTTGGCTTAAATCCGCAGCTTGGCCTACCACCCACAATTCTTTAGCCAACCAAAGATACGCAAGAAACTTTCTTTTTCTCAAGTTTACAGAAGACCAGGGTGGGGAGGAGGGATGTCACCAGGCCTTTCACCGCAGTTCTCCCTTGTTAGAACATTACCTCAGTTACCTAGAAAAGAAACCGAGGCTTATAGCTTATGGGTAGTGATGTAAAGAGGAGCTGGGGAAAAGGTGCAGGTGGAGGTTACACAAGGCATACACATGTCAGCAGAAATCCTGGTTGCAGGGTACCACTGTCAGCTGCCCTTTTGGAGCTTGGCTTGAAAGTAACTGAATCCCCCTATGGCTGCTGAAAAGCCAGTACTTTAGACTGAAAACATTATAAGGCAGAGTTCTCAGGATGGAAAGTTGCCTGGGCCCAGCCGGAGCAAGTGGAGTGGTTACGAGAGGAACTGGGGACAGAGAAG
Organism: Aepyceros melampus; assembly: GCA_006408695.1. Taxonomy (NCBI): domain Eukaryota; kingdom Metazoa; phylum Chordata; class Mammalia; order Artiodactyla; family Bovidae; genus Aepyceros; species Aepyceros melampus. Next base: position 20,930 of record SJXQ01012108.1, read on the forward strand.
GTTGGGGTTGCATCACATCCTTTGCCTGTCAAGTGTTCAGTGTATCTGAGTGTGATTTTTCTTTTTCCCCTGCCACCTCCGCCCCCCCCCCCCCCCCC